>CM061051.1:0-274117 GCA_030762985.1 Adelphocoris suturalis | reverse complement strand
TGTTTCTCCGCGGATCCGGATGGATATGGAATCTGATTTGGCGAGTTTTTCAGGCCATTGCATAACTTTCCTTTCACCTTTATGTGTTCTAGAGAAAGCAATTTTTTTAAACCCTGAACTCGCCTCATTCCTGATAACTTATGAATGGGTGAATAATGCGGTAGAAAAATAATCTTCGTGACTGGAATGAATGATAGAGCCTCACGCAGTTTCAAACGCCTCTTGATTTTTTTAGCAAGACTGATTGATTGTTGTTCTTGACGCTCTAATTTCCTTTGACTCTACGATGTCTTGCTTTACAGTCTTTGGACGTATAAAATTGAATACAGAGCTATTTTTTTAGGTGAGGGAGTTTTACCGATGGAAAAGCTTTGAAACATTGGCTAACACTAGCTAACATTAATCAAGTGTTTACTGTGTACTGCACACACACACACAGACACAAACACACACTCAACACACGCACACACCACGCACACGCGCGCGCGCACACACACACACACACACATAAATATATATATATATATATATATATATATATATATATATATATATATATATATATATATATATATTTATGTTTTTTTTTTGTTTTTTTTTGTGATGGAGATGACTAGTCCAATATATAAACTTTGGTTGATGGGTTTGGTGAATGACCAAAACTAGTCTGGGTGTGGATATTTTTAAATTTAGTGCGACGTTTCGGTCAGGATCTGACCCTAATCATGCAGATATCCAAGACAACAATGGATGGAAATGTGTTAGTGAACGTTATATGCTTAAAAGTAGGTGACAGTGGTCAATCAAGATAGGGTAACTAAGTACTTACAGTTGTACAGGTAAGTAATTAAGCAATATTCTGCTTACAAATATACTTACATGAATATACATTTGTAAATATACATTTTAGAACTGATGCTCTTTAGGTACTTATTGATCACTCACCAAAGTTGGACATATAGACTGAATGATTTGTATAGTTTGGTGGCCTGGAGGTTTCGCAAGCTCGCATCTCAAAAATAAAAAAATTCCTAAATCAATCATTATGGTAAAATATTGGTTAGTTCGACAACTAGATCTATATAAATAAGTACAAAAGAATCAGGTTCAAACGTAATATTCATATTTTACGGAATTCATGTTGAAGGCAGTGTAATTGAGCTTAAATCTCAGGAGTGTTACCCTATTTTTGTACCGTAATATCAGGAGTGTTACCCATCCTTGGTCACACTCCTGAGAGGTAACACTCATGAGAATTTCCAGTAAAAATGGCGTCACACAGGATGATGAAGTGGCAAAACTTGGGGATGGCTACTGTTTGAAACCTGTCACCAAGCAGTTTGGTTGTTGATATAGGATTATTTTGTTTAAGCACTAACAACACTCGTAATTAGTGTAACACTCATGATTGAAAATAAAAATACTCAACATGTTTTTAGACTTCTTTCGCTGTAAAAACTGCTGCAACTCCATCACTCCACTACAGTCTCACATCTTCAACTGGACAATATAACCTTCACATCTGACTGATTCCCGCCATTTTCCATCGGCTTTCTTGATCGCAAAAATGATAACACTCCTGAGGTCCCATTGAGAAGAGATATGGGGGACTGACTGAAAAACTAATTTTTCACGGGTTGGGAAAGATCTTAAAAACGTAAATCCTTACTCTAAATAAAGAGGAACTAACCTACTGCAGCTAGTAGCCCTGGCCAGTTCTAGATTGTCAGTTTCATAACTACCTAACTTCTACTTAGGTGTTAGGTAGGAGGGGACGGTAACACTCATGAGTTTCCAGGATTTTAGGTTTCATTCGTCATCACTGTGTATTGGTCAAAGGGGATTTTGGGCAACCAAATTATTTCTTTCCGAACTACCCTTTTACCCCCGAAATCGCTGGTTTTGGTCAAGAATTGTGAGAATTCGTCGTCGGGGACATGAAAGCGGCAAATGAAATGAGAATGACCCATATACATTTCACGTTTGTGGTGGCGATTTTTAGAACTGATTCTCTTTAGGTACTTCGTGATCACTCACCAAAGTTGGACGTATAGACTGAATGATGTGTATAGTTTGGTGGCCTAGAGGTTCGCAAGCTCGCATCTCAAAAATAAAAAACATCTGAAATCAATCATTTCGGTAAAATATTGTGGTTTGGCGTAACGCGATGATTGCAGGAAGGGCGATCCAGTTGGTTGATTGAACGTGAGTTCGCTGGGTCGTATAGGTGTCTATCTGGAGACTGATTCCTGATTCTGCCCCCCTTCTACCTCCAGGTGGAACATTCGATTCCTTTGATGACCGCATTCGTCTCTCGTCATCATGATCTCCTGGAAAAAGCGTGTGGTTTCCCGTCATTGTTCCTTCGCTCGGACCCTCTGAATCGCCGTCCAATTTAACCCAGATTTTCCGCGTCTTTTATTGTAGCCGCGTTAGGAATCCTTTCTAATTTCCCATACCTTTCCTCTGATCTTTCCTATCAATTTATTAGCTGTGCGGCATCCACACTTCAGAGCGTTGGACCTTTAAAACAATCGACCTGGGTCCCATTCCCAAAGTCCCATTTCCTGGGTTCTCCCAGCTTTCCCTTAAAATATAGGGTGGAATTCATAAACAAAGCCTGAGTGTGTGTGTTCACTCGCACTCACCTAAATGGAGGGTCACCCTCAACTCACCTGTTCAAATTCATAGTTGAGTGGGGTGGTTCACTCAACAGTTAGGGGCACACTCAGATTATAGGAGCTCAACAGTGCACTCAGAGGACACTCAACGCTTTTTCAACATAAGTTGGCAGCCCTGGCAGTACGATGTAGGGGAATTTTCCCTGGTTTGAGAGAAAAAGGACGGGGAAATTCCCTCTCACATTCCTCACTGATCAATAACAGTTCTCAAAGGTAACTCTTTTCTTTGTGTTTTTGCTTTTTAGGCTATTATCCTTGTTCCTTGGGGAGACAGGACATAGGCCTTATCAGACAAAAACCAAAGTTATTGGTCCCACCCGCCTGGATCGGGGCAGCCATAAGTTGAATTGAATCCTTGTTGCTTGTTTGTTGAAGTGCTGATAATTTGTTTATTATCTATTGATTTGTAGTATTGAATTGTATGATTATGTATAGAGTTGTGACGGAAAAGAAGTGAGAAAATGAGAAAACAATGATTCGCCAGTTAGTTTTGAAGAACAGATATGTAGTTGGATATAAGAAGAGTTATGGTATAACGAGACTGTTGGAAAAAAGACGTGAGGTTTTGGGAGAGCTTCAAGCAATCACATTTTCTTGGAATTCTCATTGATTGTACATCCTGATGAATGGAAGGTAGTTTACCTTCCACCAACTCTTACACAAACCAAGATGAATCGGAAAACCATGCTCTTCAAACTTGGTATGTAGGTATCACATAAAATCAAAGAGTGACCAGCACTTTCAGCTGTGGTTGTTATAAATCCTTTCCATTTATTTTAGGCTCCTTCAGGTTCGTAGTTGTCCATGACTGTCTCTTTCCCGAATAGGAATAGTTTGCAAAATGTTTCGTTGGTGATTGTATAACATTCAAATGGGATTTGTTGGTCACATCAAACATGTACTTAACTACCGTTTATGAACAGCCTACCTACTCTTATGAAGTTTGTGAATAAACTCCGAACTAAATAAACGATGTATGTTCTACTATATTACCAGTTCCTATACCTACATGAAAATAATAATAAAAGTTATCAGTTGACGCACTTAAGTGACCTCCTGCCGTCACTCAGGATTTTACACCGTTGAGCTGAGGGTGAAACTCACCTCAACGCCATTTTTTGTTTATGAATCCCGTTGAGTGTGCATTTGGGTAGCACACTCAGTGCACCCTCAGGGTCGCCCTCAAATCACGTCTATGAATCGCACAGAGTGCATGAATTCTCTTATCGATACACTTAGGGGCCCACTCAGACTCAATTCCAATCTATGAATTCCGCCCTAAAAGACCTAGGTCCCATTCCCAAAGTCCCATTTCCTGGGTTCTCCCAGCTTTCCGTTAAAATATAGTCCACCACATCTAAATTTCACATATCGCTAAACCATATTGGTTAGTGCGACAATTAGATCTATATAAATGAGTGGCCTCCCGTTAACTGATAATCGCCGTTATTTTCTACGAAAATTCGGTAAAAGCAATAAATTTTGTCACCTTTCCCGAGCAGCGAGTTCGTGCCAAGTGCATAGGAGTTGAGGAAGGAAGGATATACATTTCACGTTTGCGGTGGCGAGGCCTGACCGTAATTATGTCGAGCCTTAGCTAATCGAAGAGGCATTACGAGGAACCGCAAAACCTGCGAGGTGGTGGTGTGGTGGTGGTGGCGGGGGGGTCAGTTTCGCGCTCGGTTCAATCAGATGGCGGAGCGCTCACCGCACAGTTGATATCCTGTGGCGTTGGTGAGGGGGGGAGGGGTGGTGGTGGTGGTGGTGGTGGGGGTAAATACTCGCCCTGGGGCTCCCGTTCTTTTGTTTTCCCCACATCTCGTCTATTCCATATCAACCGGTGGCCCGGGAAAATCTACTTTCACTGATTACACGTCATGATATCGATTGATCAGGTTCGTTATTGATAACCTGCCGTGATTTCAATCTAAATTACGACCGATCACGCGTCGAAACTACAACATCAAATTAAATCACTCTTTATTGTTTCAGGTCCTTGACCCATACAATATGGGTTTACGATTTCTTACATCAACATTACTTTACACTAAATCAAAATCTGTCTGTAATTGGCGAATAACCTCTAATTCCATTATACAGAGTGTAACAAATCTAATGGTCAAAAATCCAGGGATCGATTCTACAACTAATTTGCAACAAAAAGTTCCTCTTAGAGAATTTTTTTAAACTTTTAGTTTTCGAGTAATTCAATATTCAAGATTTTTTCGTGTTTCAAACCTTATATCACTAAAATAACCATAACTCCGTCAAATGACAATAAAAAAATTAAAAAATAAATAAAAAAATGAGTACACCTTCGGAAAGAGCGTTAAATTACCTACCACCCTAATGCCACTTCAAAATTGTGTAAGCAGGTAATGGGAGATAAATCCGGCTGAAAGTTGAAATTTGACAAATCTTAAGAACTTTGTCAAAATTTGAAGGGCTATTATAGCTCGAAAGTCTTCGATCGGACTTTTCCCCCGGAGACTAGAGAAACTGGTCCAAGATCTCACCGTTCCAATTTTACTGTGGTAATTAGGGGAGAAAACTGAGTTTTTAAGCTGAAAAACATTGTTTTTTCAATGAGAAATCAAGGATTTCCTTAAAAAATTACCTTTTATGAAAATACGAGTTTGGGGTCGGTTTCTACGTATTTTTTTACGCTGAATCGAATAGTAAGACTTGCATATCACCCAAACCCCGTTATAACCGGATTTTACACTTTAGCTAACTAGTTTCACCCCTGAAAACACAAAATTAATCATATCAAATGAACAAAAATTTGTGCGTTAAAGTGTTAAACTTGGTTATAACGGGGTTTGGGAGATATGCAAGTGTTACCATTCGATTCAGAATTTAAAACAAAACGTAGAAACCGACCCCTAACTCGTATTTTCCCCTAACTCGTGGGGAAAATGAGCAGGAGGTTTTCTTCAGCTTCAAAATCTTGCAGACTGCACTTTGACTCACAAAACACTTACTTGCTATGTATGCCCCTTTGAGTTAAGGAAGTGTTTTCACACAATGTCACGATTGCCTGCCTCTTCCTTGGGGTGATATCCATGGCACACAAAGATGTAAAATCAGCTGTGTATAGCGAAAAATAGGCACAATGGAGAGAAACTAGGGAAACAAACAGAAAATGGCTTCATTGAATGCAAATCACAGTGGGTGATAACAGCTGTGAACTTTGGACAGCCATATCAGCTGATTACAGAGACGGAACAATGATGCCGACGAAACATAACTCCAAAACTCAGATTTTTCAGTTTGATTCTATTAATTCTCACAAGGGTGTAGTTGGTAGTTCGTGTTTAGGGAGCCTAAATTTCTTCTTTTAGCGAATTTTTGAAGAAAATCAAGCTATTGCTCTCGCCTCAAAATTTGTAGAATGTGAATTTTTGAAAACATTGTTATGCAGAAATCCGTTTCAGGCTATTCTGAGTCATATTCTGAAGTTTAACGCATTTTTTAATGTATGTATGTATATATGTAGGTATGTGTGTATGTATGTATGTATGTGTCATTCCAGACGATAACTGTCCGTAGAATTGTGCTAGAAACTTCAAACAAATTTTAAAATGTTAAGGACACAAAACGAAAGTTCAAGTTTGTTGGCCAGCATGATCGGATTACATCTTCGGGTTGAAATTTTCAAAAATGTAGTCAAAAATTTCAAAATAGCCTGTTTTTTGCGATTTGTTGTGTGAAATAATTTTTTCAGCATACTAACATGTGGTATACTCGGAATCAGCGTAAAGTTTCCTATAAGAATATGTATCAAGTTTTCAAACATTTCAAAGTTGAAAAATCAGTCAAAAATCGAAATAATGCCGTTCGCTAGTTGTAAAAATCGGTAATATGGGATAGGTATGTAGGTACCTCAATAGCCAATATTTTCGATATTGGATATAATTATCAAATAGTAGAGTGAAGAAATAATACGAAGCAGTTAAAATTCAAGAATTTACCTAATCGAATCGTTGATAAATCAACAATAATTGGGATTTAATGCTAGTATTAAATATTTTCAATTTCCTTCTTGTTGCAACGGAAAAGACAAGAGACACTTCCCCATAATTTAGGCTGTCAATAGATGCACAGAGACTACAGTTTGTCTGTCAATTTCTTGCTGTAGGACACTAGATTCGAGTGCAACTGACTTTATATCACTCGTAATATGAAGCCTCATCATCGATTGGCTGTGGAAATACGTTTCTTTCCGTTCATTCAGTCGGTATGTTTTTTTTTTATATGTCAAGATTTGATGATGTTATGATAGGATTCTGTTAAGATTTCAACTGCCTTCAATATTGATCACATTGGACATCGAAATCTATGAATTTCACCTACATTTGTCTTTAAATCTACAAGATTAGTTTAGTAATAATAAAGTATGAGTACCTCCTAAGTATTTTTAATAATTTGATTCCATGTTTGTCTATCAAAATCATAAACTGAAATTTCTCTACACGATCAATAGCGACTGAAATGTCGGAGATTTCTTCAAAAATTCGCTCATGGGGTCATGCTGCATGACTGGACTTTTTTTTAAATAATTTCAGTAATTTGGCTTACTTTAACAAGTTTTCTAAACTGGAGTATTTTTAGTTTTTTTAAAATGGGTTCAGAAGGAGCTGAGTAGCCGTCCGTATTTATTGTCCTTTATTGTCCAAGACTGTCAGTCACATTGGGTCACATCCAGTGGCGTAGCTAAGCCATTTCTTATGGAGGGGCAACAGTCGAAGATTTCATTTTATTTTCTAGTTTTGCTATTAATTTCTAGTGCTTGTTGCTAAATATACGAAGACTCTTAATAAACTGCCAAACGTTCATATAAGTAGGTAGGTGCTCAATGGCTTTTTGTAATGATCTGAAATCACGGACGCTTTCATATTCATAAACCTACCTATAGATTATTAAAGCATAATACTACTGAGAAAAAATATTATCTATCTAAATAACTAATCAGAACGTGAAAAATTACGATAAATACGAATAGGTACCTACCGATGAATTGAGGAGCAGTAGGTTTATTATACTATTATTCTAGATTTACGGGTCATTCTCATTTCATTTGCCGCTTTGGGTCGTTTGAGAACCTCAGTGACGTGAAATATGAAAGTGCTCGAAAATGAGGTTAGGTCGGCAAATACTACTCATTGTACATTGCAGATTTGTGTTTCATAGTTGAACAGTGAGTTTTTCATTGATGTTGTATTTTACATATTTTTTACCCATCCTTCGTCACACTCCTGAGAGGTAACACTCATGAGAATTTCCAGTAAAAATGGCGTCACACAGGATGATGAAGTGGCAAAACTCGGTGATGGCTACTGTTTGAAACCTGTCACCAAGCAGTATGGTTCTTGATATCGGATTATTTTGTTTAAGCACTAACAACACTAGTAATTAGTGTAACACTCATGATTGAAAATAAAAATACTCCTCATGTTTTTAGGCTTCTTTCACTGTAAAAACTGCTGCAACTCCAAGTACTCCACTGCAGTCTCACATCTTCAACTGGACAATATATAACCTTCACTTCTGACTGTTTCCCTCCATTTTCCATCGGCTTTCTTGGTCGCAAAAATGATAACACTCCTGAGGTCCCATTGAGAAGAGATATGGGGGACTGACTGAAAAACTAGTTTTTCACGGGTTGGGAAAAATCTTAAAAATGTAAATCCTTACTCTAAATAAAGAGGAACCAACTTACTGCAGCTAGTAACCCTGGCCAGTTCTAGATTGTCATTGTTTTGTAACAACCTAACTTCTACTTACGTGTTAGGTAGGAGGGGACAGTAACACTCGTGAGTTTCCAGGATTTCAGGTTTCATTCGTCATCACTGAGTATTGGTTAAAGGGGATTTTGGGCAGTCAAATTATTACTCCGTTGATCTCTCAACTTATACGACCCTTTTCCCCCAAAATCGCTGGTTTCGGTCAAGAATTGTGAGAATTCGTCGTCGGGGACATGAAAGCGGCAAATGAAATGAGAATGACCCTTACTGCATGCAAATTCATATACCTAGGTGGACTTGCTGTCTTACAGGTTTATCCTCAATTATTACTTCCTTGTGAAAATAACTTTTTCTGGACAATATCATACAATTGTATTATATAAGCAGGTACCTACCTACGCGAAATGGAATACAGGGCATGAAACCAAGATCAAGAAACAAAAAATATAAACAAAACTCAAACCTAATATATGCTAGGTTAGAATAGAAATACTGCTACACTAGATTATTTTAATCTTTTCTATTAAACTATTTCAATCGCCACTGCAGGCTTCTATTTATTGTATACTTGCTTCATTTTAACTGGCATTTCATTCGTAAATTAATGGTATAGGTAATACAACGGGAAACTGGTTTGAAACGAACAACCAAGCTTCATCAAGTAGGCAGTGAAAAGTAGGGGAAGTTCATAGGGGAATTGGTGGATACTGAACAATGGATATTTTTCTAGGGAAAAATCGCATATGGGCTCGCCCCAGAAGGTATTGGGGAACGACTTGATTTCAGTTTGTAGTATCCACATTTCCGTTTCGTTGACTAGGTGATTTTACTATGCTCCGTGGGGCTGTACAATATCCACGCCATTTTGCCCCTACACAAACGAACCTAATGAAAATTTCTTTAATAAGAGCGTCTCAAGACCGCTTGGCAACCTGAATCGTATAATAATAATAGTAGATGTGTTTTACTAATTACATTCTTTAATTGAAGGTGTTAGGTACTGAAGTTGGAAGCCTAAAATTATTAATTTGTTTATATCCATACAACAAAATTCTGCATCCTCTATAATTTATGGAGGGGCTCTGCCCACCCTGCCCCTACTCAAACTACGCCACTGGTCACATCAGAAACCCTACACACGTGCAATTTCAGCTCGTCATTTGAAAATAAAGCAAAGGATAAAAGCATCAAGGAATGGCTAACGCACGTCGTAACAATCGCGAATACGCAGAGATATCAAATTACTAATAAATTATTCATATTCAGACTACAATATGTATTGTATAAATACGAATGGTTATTTGCAGCAGTGCAATACGTTCATTAGTAAATGTCACATGTTAAATGTTAAATTCAATAGTGGCGGCGTAATAATAGGCGTATTATGATTACTCTGCTGTCCCCCACATTCCTCTCCGCGTTCCGGCCGGTTGAATATTTAATATCCAATCTATCTAATTCACTTTCGCTGGAAGTCAGTAAACACCGGGGCGCGGGCAATTTCCCAAGTGCCGACTGGCGGGAATGGGAAAAGTCACCTGAGATTCCCGCCGGAGACCGTGAAAACAGTTGTGTTGTGCACGAGAGATGAGGAGAGCTCGGGTGTCCGCGGCCGTCGTTGTCGTCTGTGGCTGTAAGAGGAGGAGAGCGCCGTTCAGCGCCGCGCGCGCCGAAAACAATGGGGGCTGAGGCTTGAAAACCTTCAACGTCACGGCCGCCTGAGCGACGCTCTCCTTTGACTCGCAGGTCCCGAAACCCGCGTTGAAGCAGAGAAATGTCCACCGAAGTCATTCCGAAGGCTAACAAAAAATTCCAGACATAGGGTGGTGGGGCCAGTTTTTGATACCTTAAGAGGCATTTTGACTTTTACAAACAATTAAGTTATGTTTTTTCGTTTTTAGCGAATTTTTGAAGAAAATTAAGCTATTGTTTCAGGCTATTCTGAATCATATTCTGAAGTTAAACGCATTTTTTAATGAATGTATGTATGTATGCATATATCGCACCCATCCTAGAATAAGGGTACAACTCAAAAATTGTCATTTTCGGCAAATCGCATTCAAAGTTTTCCTTCCACACCATTGGCTACTCGTTCTTTGGATCACGATGAAGATAATTTATCTTTGCGAAACTTGTTTCCTACATTATTACTCTAACACCCCATGGTGAATAAATAGTTTTTTGCCAGTGGGCAGGGGGTGGGGGGAACGGTTTTGTTGATTTTTTAAGAATTTTTGAGTTGCTCCAACTCAAACACTGAAATCTCACCAGTCAGGATCCAAAATGTTCAGAAAAGAAAGACACAAGTTAAAATTGTCCACACAAAAAGGAAACAACTCAAAACGAGACACAGACTGCGGGAACTCAACTGAGTTGTGTATTTCTTCCTAGGACGTGAATTGGTTACTCCCTCCATAGAAGAAAGACAGACGCACTCTATAGCGGAATTAGAGTGCCCTACACATATCTCCACCTTCTACAGACAAACTAGACCGTTTCTACTTCTCAGAACCACAACTAACTCCAAAATCGCGATTTTTGAGTTGTACCCTTATTCTAGGACGGGTGCGATATGTATGTATATATGTATGTATGTGTCATTCCAGACAATAACTGTCCGTAGAATTGTGCTAGAAAACTTCAAACTAATTTTAAAATGTTAAGGACACAAACCGAAAGTTCAAGTTAGTTGGCCAGCATGATCGGATTACATCTTCGGGTTGAAATTTTCAAAAATGTAGTCAAAAATTTCAAAATAGCCTGTTTTTTTACGATTTGTTGTGCGAAATAATTTTTTCAGCATACTAACATGTGGTATATTCGGAATCAGCGTAAAATTTTCTATAAGAATATGTATCAAGTTTTGGAAAAATTTCAAAGTTGAAAAATCAGTCAAAATCGAAATACTTAATGCCGTTCGCTAGTTGTAAAAATCGGTAATATTTGCATGAAACATTGTCCAAATTCAGATTGAACTACTCTTATGGAAGTATCCCTGTATAACCAATCCTAGAACCATGCTGTTTAAAACGTAGGTAGTAGGTGCTTGTTAAAAAAAAAATGTAATCACAACTGATGAGTTTACTCTGTGAAATATTCCATCCTCCGATTCTCTCGGTCTCCTAATTATTTTTAATAATTTTTTTCCATGTTTGTATATCAAAATCATAAACTGAAATTTCTCTACACGATCAATAGCGACTGAAATGTCGAAGATTTCTTCAAAAATTCGCTCATGGGGTCATGCTGCATGACTGGATTTTTTTGCTATTTGGAACTAATGTGCGCCGCTTGACGCGCCAACCGACCGCGTCGACGCGTCCGGCAAACCCACGCAGGACACTGCGACGCTATCCACCTGGAAATATAAATAAAAGGCTCTATTCCATACTATCACTACAGAGGGATTTAGTAGTTCGTAAAAAATGAGTTTCTCTCCGCCGCTCCTCACGAGGGTGGCGGATTGGGGATAACGTATAATGAAATGCGCGTTTTTTCCTTCTTTCTGTCTTTTTTCTTTCTTTTTTTTCTTTTTTTACTAGGTATCAGCCCAACTGGGGCAGTTGAGCTTTATCTTAACGTGATTGGTGGAATAGGATGGGGCTCACTGAGGCGAAAAACCAATAATAACAGATACGGGGAGAGAGTCGGAAGCCAGTCCTTATACCTACCGCACCCCCTCTTCCTGGCCGCTTATTAAATAAGACTTTTTCCCTTTCAGAGCGCGACGGAAAGAGAATCGGTTATAGTCGAAGGAATCGTTCCAGGGAACTCGGGCTATAGGAATGGCTTGTGATCAAAATGAGTGCGATACGCCGTGAGATTCCTTCGGGAATATTCCCGTAATGTTGAGCGGCGAGTGGAATAACCGAGTTAAAACGATCGAAACCTCATTTTGAACGATTTCATGAAATTAGGCTGATATACCATGTGATGAATGAATAGATTTATTCCAAAAGAAAATATATATCTCTCTGAAAGAAACTGGAAATACGCCTAACTATAGGGAGAATGCAATACCCAATTTTCGAAGAAAATTATTAGCGAATTTTTGAAGAAAATTGAGCTATTGCTCTCGCCTCAAAATTTGTAGAATGTGAATTTTTGAAAAAACTTTATGGAGAAATCCGTTTCAGGCTATTCTGAATCATATTCTGAAGTTTAACGCATTTTTTCATGTATGTATGTATGTATGTATATTAGGGTGGTTCAGAAAAAAAAAAAAAGTTCTGGTATTTCTTGTCCCCATTGGTTTTTTGCTTCCTCGGTATGTCAGGATAACCCTCCTAAATTTTTAGCAAAAAATATTGATCCTAACCACTTTACCTGGGTCAATTTTTCCAGTTATCGACCGCTATCGTGAACCAACCTCTAAATTGGTGCTGAGGTGATGATTTGAAGGACGGATTTCAATTTTTTTGGGTCAATTTATATGTTTTCGCATGCGCTGAACACGATGAACTTATTTATTTTACGCTCCGTCCACTAGTTATCCGGTGAACTGGCAGAGGGCGCTGCTTGAAGATGAGTAAAAATCGGAAAATTTACCGAAAATGCTGTCGCCTGGTTAATAATTGTACTAGAAACATGCTATTATGGTCGGATAATGTGCTTTGGCATGTTCTGAACATGATTCCGTTTCTTACTATACTTTTCCGCCGACGATTGCTTTGTTTATCGGCCATAAACATCAAATTAATAGTAGGGTAATTGACAAATTCACAATAATTTCACCGGAAATTATGTCGCGTTGATAATTTAAGGTCCCAAAATACCTTGTGCCTATAAAATTTGGTATTTTCCAGGATACTCGGTACAAGCCGTTGGTAATTTAGCAAGGACTTGAACCGGAATTGTACTTATTTGCCAAATATAGCGGCAAAATGGAGAAAATAACTAAATTTTCCCATTTTTCTGTAAAACTCCTTAGTTTCTATCGGTTTTCCGGGGTCAAATTGGGAGTTCTGAATTGTCTGAACTGTGATTGGATCGCTTGAGCGTAGGGTTAGCTATTGTCAGCGGTGTCGGTCACGTATAAAAGCTTGTAGAATGGTATCAGGTCGTTAAGCGAATAAGTACAATGCCGGTTCAAGACCTTGCCAAATTACCAACGGCTTTGTGCCCAGTATCCTGGAAAACACCAAATTTTATCGACTCAAGGTATTTCGGGACCTTAAATTATCAACGCGGCATAATTTCCGGTGAAATTATTGTGAATTTGTCTATTACCCTACTATTAATTTGAGGTTTATGGCCGATAAACGAAGCAATCGTCGGCGGAAAAGTATAGTAAAAAACGGAATCATGTTCAGAACATGCCAAAGCACATTATCTGACCATAATAGCATGTTTCTAGTACAATTCTTAACCAGGCGACAGCATTTTCGGTGAATTTTTCGATTTTTACTTATCTTCAAGCAGCGCCCTCTGCCAGTTTACCGGATAAATAGTGGACGGAGCGTAAAATAATAAGATCATCGTGTTCAGCACATGCGAAAACATAAAATTGACCCAAAAAAATTGAAATCCGTCTTCAAATCATCGCCTCGGCACCAATTTAGAGGTTGGTTCTCGATAGCGGTCGATAACTGGCCAAAATCGACCCAGGTAAAGTGGTTAGGATTAATATTTTTTGCTAAAAATTTAGGAGGGTTATCCTGACATACCGAGGAAGCAAAAAAACAATGGGGACAAGAAATCCCAGAACTTTTTTTTTTTTGAACCACCCTAATGTATATATATATATATATATATGTATGTGTCATTCCAGACGATAACTGTCCGTAGAATTGTGCTAGAAACTTCAAACAAATTTTAAAATGTTAAGGACACAAAACGAAAGTTCAAGTTCGTTGGCCAGCATGATCGGATTACATCTTCGGGTTGAAATTTTCAAAAATGTAGTCAAAAATTTCAAAATAGCCTGTTTTTTGCCATTTGTTGTGCGAAATAATTTTTTCAGCATACTAACATGTGGTATATTCGGAATCATCGTAAAATTTCCTATAAGAATAGGTATCAAGTTTTTAAAAATTTCAAAGTTCGAATCAGTCAAAAATCGAAATAATGCCGTTCGCTAATTATAAAAATCGGTAATATTTGCATGAAACATTGTCCAAATTCAGATTGTACTACTTTTATGAAAGTAACCCTGTATAACCAATCCTAGAACCATGCTGTTTAAAACGTAGGTAGTAGGTGCTTGTTAAAAAAAAAAAAAATAAATAAAATAAAATAAAAATGTAATCACAACTGATGAGTTTACTCTGTGAAATATTCCGTCCTCCGATTCTCTCGGTCGCTCTCTTTAATGTTTTACGCTCAACTGTTTTAGGACTTGATGTAGCTTTAATACTGACTGTGGCTTAGAAAATATCAGCCATGAAATTATGAAGAAGTTCTATTTATGTACGTACTAGCACGCAGACCCAAGGCCTCGCTCCGCTCGGCCGTCAGTAACGTTAATCTCAAAGCCTCCCTCCATCGAAATCTATGAATATTTACCTACATTTGTCTTTAAATCTACAAGATTAGTTTAATAATAATAAAGTATGAGTACCTCCTAATAATTTTTGATAATTTGATTCCATGTTTGTCTATCAAAATCATAAACTAAAATTTTTGTCTACACGATCAATAGCGACTGAAATGTCGAAGATTTCTTCAAAAATTCGCTCATGGGGTCATGCTGCATGACTGGACTTTTTTTTTTTTTTTTTGTTAAGGTTTAAGCCGCATCTCAACCAGAAGGATCATTAGCGGCATTGAACAAGGTGTCCAAAGGGACACTGGAAGTGGCACGATTCTAAGGGGAGCCATGTTGCCATCCTTGACCAAAAAGGAGCGCCATCATGGACTCCACTGGCAACTCGGAGGGGGAAAAAAGAGGGGTACAGTGATGACTACTGTTTAGCCCCCAATGTGGTTGAAACCCCAAAAATAAAATATTACAAATAAGACGATGTAAAATAGCAACAAAAAAAATCAGCAAAGTGAAATAAAACTAAGACTAAATGTACGTAAATATATCACAGATCAGATATCACAGTTCGTAGTAGAGCTCAGCGGCTCTCTGGTACAACAGCATGGATCGGCCCTTGTCTGGTGCGGATAATACATCAACCCACTGAGGGGGCTGATGCTGGACTCGGAGGTCCACAAGGGCTGGGCAGTCCTCTAGAAAGTGACGGATGGACTGATCGCCCCCACACCTCCCGCACACAACATCTGAAGCTTCTGCACTAAGCAGGTGTCTGTGAGTAAGACGGGTATGGCCAGTGGCAACCCGGTTGTCCACTATTCGGTCCCTCCTTGGAAGTTGGGTTACGAAAGGTCCCATCGGGCAAGTGTCCTGAAGGACACCACGCAGACCAGTGACCTCACCCTGCCATTGCTCATGCCAGATGGAATTGGCTTTATGTTGCATGTAGGAGAGGTGATCCTCAATGCGTATAGGCAACATATCAATGGAGTTATCACCAATGACTCTACTTGTAAGGGCATCTGCACACTCATACCCACTATCATTGTTCCCGAGCTGATGCAAAATTTAAAGTAAACTAATCAACCAGCCTTTAAACTTCTAACGAGTTCATAGCATACGAGCTTTTTTATCGATAATGTTTGTAAAAAAATGAAGCTATTGCAAAGGCTCCAAAATATATCAAATTCAAATTTTTGCGATAAATATAGTAAAAACAAACTTTTAAGCGGTATTTCTATCGCGTCTAAATTTGAGCTCGATCGATGCAAAACTATTTGAGTTTTTGAAGCGTATACAAACCAACTTATAATGTTTATAGATATAGAAAACACCTCCGGCGAAATAAAATCAGAGGAGACGCAATGTAATTAGCAAAGTAACATATTTTAAAAATGTCGACTAAAGAGACTAAGCAAATCTGTCGACACCAGCCTCGTACAAAATCGTTTATCTTGCAAACAGTGTTGCAGGTTCGGAGAAACCATAGGGAAGGTAATAAAAGTCGTCATCATTCGAAATGATAATCATCGCCATGAATCTGACATCCAATGAGGTGTATGGGGAGTGGGAGAGGTTTATGGGCGGAGGATGGGTATTTAGGAGGTCGGCAGATTAATCAATCAATCAACGTATCGTGGAAGGGTAAAACAGGAATGCTATTCGAGAGGGATTAATGGTCACCCGAGCCCTTGTGAACTCAATTAGATATCTCAAATTGAACAACGCATTAAAAGGATTCACCGCCATTCATGAACAACAAACGAGTGTCAACTACCGAGGGAGAGGGAGAACTGCGTTGATTCCACTGAACTTTTATCACATTATTTGGTGGGACTAAAGAGAAAGTGGATTAGCAGACTGCCTGAAATACAGTATGAAACAATATTACAGAGGGTGTCGCATTTTCGGGCGCACCATCGTCTAGGGTTCGACTCTACTACTAATTTGTGACTTCTGGTTTATAGTTATTTCCAATAATATTGGTTTATTATTTCCAATAATAAGCCTATGTGATCGTATAGCAAAAAAATTTTATAATCCCCCCCTCAAACTTTGTCACTTTACGTTTCAAGGTGCGTAGAATCCAAATTTGAAATGTCCGACCGCCGTCCGCCGTTCGCCGTCCGGGCCATAAAAGGCCTTAGAATTGACTTAAAAAATCTGTTCTTTCGCACATAGACTCCACTTGGGGTCTAGTTGGTCCTAATTTCTCGCCAGCTCGATCGCTCCACACCCTTGGGTGCTATGAGCCAAAATTGGTGAAAAAGTGTCTTTTTTTATTGTTGTATATTTCAAGTTATATAGAAATTGGAGATTTATAAATGAAAAGAAAATGTTAGCTATTAATTTTATGAAAGAAAAAAAGTATTCTAAATGATACTCTTCTATTCAAAAAGAGATTTTGGATTTTAGTCTATTTTTTGCAATTTTATAGATTTTTTAAAACAAAATTAATGGAGTTCAAGTTTTTAGCATAATTTCGTACATAAATTGTTGAATGTTCTATTTCATAGTTGATAAACTTTATTTGACCAATCTTATGCTAAAAAATATCAATTTAACAATTCTTAGCCATTTTCAGTGATTTTGTCAGCACATTTTTTGAAATTTGACCAATTAGATGATATCATATACAGTATAGGTAACACTTTTATGTGTTGGAAAGATGACTTGGTAATAAATTGTTTTGTTTATCAACTATATTAAAAAGCGTAAAATTGTGAGATTCCGCTGCTGTAATGGATTGAACCCATTTGTGAGGTCCGAAGCTCCGAGTTCGGATACTAAATATAGGTACTATAAGCGGCGTTTAATAATTATGGACCAGAGATCTACGTAGAAGGGCTGTCTAATACATAAATAATGAACCTTTGTGTAATTATTTCCAGCGTTTTCTGTCCTATAATACATATTTTTGCTAAAGACCACTTTTGTCACTTTTTAAGATTTTTTTCGCGTTTTCGACTTTGTATCACTAAAACTGTCATGACTCCATTAATTTTCTATCTCTCTGATGCCTTTACAAACATTTTTAAATAGAATAAACGGGTAAAACATAAGCGGTAAGTGAAAAATTTGTAAAATTCCAAAAATGTTCACTTGTTTCAAAGGTCGCCTCTCGAACCGTCCTGGATGGAAATTTTCATGCTATAAGCCTAAAAGTTAAAAAGCAATTCCAGCTTTCCAACGGTGTAGTCAATTTTACTTTTTGTTTTTCAACATTAAGACATAGTTTTCACTCCTAATTAGCAAATTAAAAGTGAAATTGACAACACCGTTGGAAAGCTGAGGTTGTGATGCAACTTTTAGGCTTAAAGCATGGAAATTTCCATCCAGGAAGTTCATAGAGACAAACTTTGAAGAAAGTGAACACTTTCGAAATTTTACAAAGTTTTGACTTACGGCTTATTTTTTACCAGTTCATTCCATTTAAAAAAATTTTAAAAGTCATCAGGAACATAGGAAATCTAACGCTCTTTGCAACGGTATAATCAGATTTGAGTTTTGAATGAAGGGAGTTATGACAGTTTTAGTGACCACAATACAAACTAAAACTAAAACTAAACGAACTAAAATTCTATCATCGAGAGGTTACAAAGTAGGTTTTAGAACTAAAAATAGTCTTAAAGCATTACTAGGATCCGTTAAGGACAAAATCAATGTTCAGGATAAAAGTGGGGTTCACGAACTGAAATGTTCTTGTGGCTACGAATTTTGCGGTCAAACTGGTAGGAAATTCAGGGAAAGAATAGACGAGCATCAGGAGGATTTCAGGGAAAATAAGGGCAAGTCTACATTTGCGAAACATCTTAAGGAATCCAATCATAGTTACAATTTTGATTTGACAGATAGACAGTTTGTAGAATTTCTTCATTTTTGTCCGAAGGGAGGTATGTTGAATGTACTTGAAAAATTCGAAATTATCAAAAGTGACAGATCTGGTAAATGTTTAAATGAGGATATACCTCAATATATTTCACCACTAACAGGTCCATTTTTATAAAGCTTGGAATTATCCTTCACAATGTTAAAACCATATTTAGTTATTTCCCCCTTTCACTTCATTTAATTAGCTATAATCCCCCGTCACCTTGTTTGCACTTCACTGGTTGTACCTCCTGCCCCCTTTCCTTTCTCTTGACCAATGGGATTTAATCTCCCGTCACCTGTTACTATAAAAGCTGTATGATTTCTAATGTATCTTCAGTTATTGTTTGTTACTGATGATGGCCTAACCGTCGAAATCGATTTAACAGTGTAACTCTTTAATTTCGTGGAAATAGACAGCGTTTTTCACTAACTTCCGTTTTTAGTGACCACAAAGTTGAAAACGCGAAAAATATTGTTATAGGACAAAAAAAAGTCAAAAATTAGTAGAAGAATCGAACCCTAGCAGGTGGTGCGCCCGAAAGTGCGACACCCTGTACATCATAACTAGAGGCCCCGCTGGCCTTATCCACTCAGACACACGAAGTTTGAAGATGACATCATTTATTCGTAGTAGATTGGTATCGTATCGGTGGTATCGTATCGTATTGGTATCGTAGTAGATGGGTTTTCCGGTTTTCGGATCCCCATCTATCGCCAAACGCAGCCTTTCAAGAACACGAGAATGAAGCTCCGCGCGAGAGCGACGGAAGCGCATCCTCTTGGATTCTGACGGGAACTGTCACAAATAATATAATCATTGCATCGAATCGGATCGCTCAGAAAGTCGACTCAATCGATTCAACACGTCAAACAGATTGGTGATGATGCATGCATTACAGGGACGTCCCTATGAATGGATTGTATATATAATTTTGGTGAGAATTAAAATAATAGGAAAAAATATCATGATTTCTCGGAATAAACCGTCCCTTCCCCCCTCAGCACCGACAGTAAATTTGAAACTTCCTAGGTTGCATAACTGGACTAAAATCTGGATCGAAATCGAACAATTAGTAAAAACTGTTATGGAATCCAGATGAGAATAGTGTAAACCACAATTCGTTACTATTATTCCCACCATATACCTCCTTTCATAATGAAATTTGAAACTCCTGGTATACGTTCCACAACTAGACCGAATTCGTAGTTGAACAAGATAAGAATCACGAAAATCGTTCGAGAATTGTAGCTTGGGCAGCGCTTGAAAGAATCGGTAATTATCCGCGCCACCTCGACAAAAAATCCGAAATTCCCAGGGTTTGTGGGACAATTAGACTAAAAGTGGAAACGAACAACTTAAAAACCGCGAAAATCGGTTGAGAATTGTGGACTGGAAACACATTTTTCGGCTTTACCCCCTCCATTTCCCCTCTTCCATCATGAAATTCAAAATTGTAAAGGTTTGTAGCACAACTAGACTAAAATTGGGATCGAAGAAAGAAAGAACCTCAAGAATCGGTTGAGAATTACGGTCTGGGCAGCGTTGATAAAATTTGTCACACATACACATACACACACAGTACACCTCTGGTTTATTCACGGATTCGGTCTTAAAATGGTCTGAGACGTTATTAAAATATCACTAATTTCTAACTGAATTGCGACCAAATAACTATTACGAAAGTGAACAAAGGACATACATTTATTGTACCCTAGTTAGTTACGAAGTAATAATAGAAAAACGTGAATTGCAACAATAATTAATTTTGCATACGTCGTAGCAGAAACGAAAGTATATTGCAAATAGAAGTAGGTACGTAAGCATGTGGTTATACGATTTTGAGAGAATTGAAAGTTTGGAAGAAGCTAAGCTGCAAAATTAATGTTCAATACGAAGAGACAATGTATAGAAAAATTTAGGATCATTTCTAGTAGGTAAACAACCTATAAACTCTGCAGGAACCTGTAAAAACCAATATGAGAAAACACGAGCAATGAGAAAGAGCCAACTGTTTAGAGTATATTGCTCAAACTCATTACATTTCTGAGGCCAAAATACAACGTTTCTCAGAAATATAAATAATCAACTGAATAATACAAAGCACTGTACGGTTCACCTGCTAAGAATAAAGAATAAGGAACTGAAGGTGTAGGTTTACAATATTCTATCGTAATGCATTGGGCACTGTCAACAACACCATGAAGGGGCTAAGACGTGGCTGTTGGCTATGACGGGCACTGCGATTTCTCGTGTTAGGTATTCCGGTAAATGAATACCTAAGATCGCGTCGGAAACACGACAAGAATCATGAACACGAAAATAAAGTGGTTTTTGAGAAATGTCAGGGGAGGGGGGGGGGGGGGGGTAGGAACTTGGAAATTAGTAGCACTTGGGTAGTTGTAGAACCGAATTCGGTAGTATGTCCAGGCATAGCTGTAGACAACCTATGATGCTGCTCAAAAAAATGCTCGCGTAAATAATACGTGATTATATCCCTAACTGGAAATGATAATTTGCATGATGTTTTTAGAATAAAGGCACCCCCAACCAAACACCCCTAGTTGCAGAGGTGTTTTTGTGGCCTTCAGTACATACCCATTTTCAGCCAGACCGCTTACAGCTTCTCTTGCTTCTTTTTAATGTATTTTTGTTAGGCATTAGGGGAGATCAGAAATTTAATAGCGCTCTCTAATGGTATATTTTGTTTCAAATTTGTCCTGTGAGTTAAAGGAATTGTGGCCGTTAAAGAGTGTACAGTCGGGAACATGAAAACAATCTTAAAAGTGAGAAACTACGAAAATAATGGGGTTTTGAGAAGTGTCAGAGGCGTGTTTTGGAAATTTGGAAGTTGTAGAACCGATTTCCGAAGTTTGTCCAAGCATAGCTTTAGACACCCTGTGTTCCTTACGCGAAACCTCGTATTCAGACGCGTCTCTATGCGTGATTATATCCCAAACTGGAAATGATGATTTGCATGATGTTTTGAGAAGAAAGGCTCCAACACGCCCAGTAGCAGAGCTCCCATGAAGGTGTTTTGGGGCCTTCAGTGCACACCTACCTATAAGCAGACCGCTTGCAGCCTCAACTTGATTCTATTTAATAAGTTTTTGTTAGGCATTAGAAGATCAGAAATTTAATAGCGCTCTCTAATGGTATATTTTGTTTCAAATTTGTCCTGTGAGTTAAAGGAATTGTGGCCGTTAAAGAGTGTACAGTCGGGAACATGAAAACAATCTTAAAAGTGAGAAACTACGAAAATAATGGGGTTTTGAGAAGTGTCAGAGGCGTGTTTTGGAAATTTGGAAGTTGTAGAACCGATTTCCGAAGTTTGTCCAAGCATAGCTTTAGACACCCTGTGTTCCTACGCGAAAGACTACTCGTATTCAGACGCGTCTCTATGCGTGATTATATCCCAAACTGGAAATGATGATTTGCATGATGTTTTGAGAAGAAAGGCTCCAACACGCCCAGTAGCAGAGCTCCCATGAAGGTGTTTTGGGGCCTTCAGTGCACACCTACCTATAAGCAGACCGCTTGCAGCCTCAACTTGATTCTATTTAATAAGTTTTTGTTAGGCATTAGAAGATCAGAAATTTAATAGCGCTCTCTAATGGTATATTTTGTTTCAAATTTGTCCTGTGAGTTAAAGGAATTGTGGCCGTTGAAGAGTGTACTGATGGGAACATGAAAACAACCTTAAAGGTGAGAAACTACGAAAATAATGGGGTTTTGAGAAGTGTCAGAGGCGTGTTTTGGAAATTCGGAAGTTGTAGAACCGATTTCTGAAGTTTTTTCAGGTATAGCTATACTGTGTTCCTACGCGAAAGACTCCTGTATGCATGATTATATCCCAAACTGGAAATGATGATTTGCATGATGTTTTGAGAAGAAAGGGACCCCCACTCCAACACGCCCAGTAGCAGAGCTCCCATGAAGGTGTTTTGGGGCCTTCAGTGCATAACAACCTACAGCCAGACCGCTTGCAGCCTCTACTTGCTTCTACTTACTTCACCGCCCAACATCCACATCTTCCCTGCCCACTGACCCGTTCAGACCACTTTCCAACCCGCCCCGCTCCTCGGCCACCTGACCCCGGCCTCGTGTCTCGGTCTCGCCGTAGGTAGTTTACGCACGACTATTTACAATATCCGGCCAACCAAGCTTGCGATCTGAAATTTTCATCGGTATATAACAACCCAGTCACAAGCATCGACATTTTACGACACCGGCTTTGTTTGCTACAATACACAACCTTCCTTATTGTCACATCTACGGGACAGTTGGTAGCCTACCTTTTACTTTCCCAGCGCCTCGAAGGGCTAACGAAGAAGTTATATAATCGGCTTTATAATTTTTCTTAGAACTTCTTCAAAACATGATTCTGTCCCAAACAAGAAACATATCTCTGAGAATTTGCAACAACCCTATCGCAATCGTTTGAGCAGTGGAGTAAATTGAAGGTTGTAGATTCAACACTCTCGATGGAGATGGTGTTGCCATTTGAGCAGTCAGTAATAAACCTCTGCAGATAATGGGATCTGTATGGTCTGCAAGGTCTCCAATTCCATATGGTTGCAGACCATGAAGTGTACTGAGCTGTCCAAAACGTGCTACTTTTAGTCAACATACAGATTTAGATTTCTCTTATAACCCAGTCTCAACTACGTAATCATTCTTCCAATTATGGGGTTCTTTATGTTGCCAATGTTAGTGGCAGCATGTCCAAATGGGCAAATCCGAGGAAATTGAGCATATATTGTCCCCTGAATTGACACAGGTCAATGTCAATAGCCGTATTGTATATCCGTCTGTATGAAATTCTGTCTGTGGTTGGTAAACAGCAAACCTTCGGAATGACCCCAAAAATTTTTGATTCAGAGCCAGGTTTTCTATATACTCATGACTCATTGAATGTGAAGTGAATTTTGCACGCAGGAAGCACTCTTTTCGAGTTTTGCACCTATGTTGAAGTACATTGCAATCATTTTTATCTGATTACTGAATTCTACACCCTTTTCCTAAGCTGGAAATATGAACAAATTGATTTAAACCTCACCTTGTATTTAGGGTTTATTGCCGCGTCTGGACATGATGCGACGTACGGAAAACGGGCGGCTGTTTTTTTTTTTTTTTTTTAATATATATATATATATTTTTTTTTAATTCGATTTTTCGAATCTACGTATATTGAAACGTAAACCAACAAATTAATTTTGAAGACGAGATGGGGGGGGGGGGGGTATTGAAAATAAAAACATTTTTGAAAAAAAAAAAAACACTATTTTACGGATATTAGTCCGAAGGAACAGAATTTCATCGGTCGTTAAATGCACATTAAAACGGCTAAGGTCGACCTTTGAAGGCGCTCAAGAGACGCGAAAGAAGCGAAAATTCGGAAGGGCCTAACCGGTCTGGGAGATGCCGGGGATGAATAAATCATTTGGCTCGGAACAGCAGATGGTGAAGTCTTCTCGCTCCGCAGCCTCTTCTCGATTATTAGACGATCCTAGTTATCGACACCCGAAATCCGGCGTCGAACGACAAGGGGGTGATGGAAATGGAGCAGTTACTCCTTCATAGGGGAGAGGCGACTAACCTGCTACACCCAGAGGATATCCTGAAGGTTGAATAACCTCAAAAATATCGGAAGTTAGTGAAAAACGTTGTCTATTTCCACGAAAAATAAAGAGTTACACTGTTGAATCGATTTCGACGGTTAGGCCATCATCAGTAACAAACAATAACTGAAGATACATAAGAAAGGACACAGCTTTTATAGTAACAGGTGAAGGGAGATTGAATCCCATTGGTCAAGAGAAAGGAAAGGGGGCAGAAGGTACAACCAATTAAGTGCAAACAAGGTGACGGGGGATTATAGCAATTAGATGAAGTGAAAGGGGGAAATAACTAAGTATGGTTTCAACATTGTGAAGGGATAATTCCAAGCTTTATAAAAATGGACCTATTAGTGGTGAAATATGTTGAGGTATATCCTCTTTTAAACATTTACCAGATCTGCCACTTTTGATAATTTCGAATTTTTCAAGTACATTCAACATACCTCCCTTCGGAAAAAAATGAAGAAATTCTACAAACTGTCTATCTGTCAAATCAAAATTGCAACTATGATTGGATTCCTTAAGATGTTTCGCAAATGTAGACTTACCCTTATTTTCCCTGAAATCCTCCTGATGCTCGTCTATTCTTTCAAACTGGTAGGAAATTCAGGGAAAGAATAGACGAGCATCAGGAGGATTTCAGGGAAAATAAGAGTAAGTCTACATTTGCGAAACATCTTAAGGAATCCAATCATAGTTACAATTTTGATTTGACAGATTGTAGAATTTCTTCGTCAAGGAGAATTCAAGAGTCGAGAAGGAGGAACCACCCATATCCATCACAAACTGTTGCAGAACACACCGAGACAGGACCGAATGTATGTCCTCTGGCAAAACGCAGGTTCCGAAGTGTGATTCCATGAGAAATAGGGAAGAGTTTAGCTTTACTGAATATTACTTGATCGTATCGCGAGTAGTCCAGGTGCCAGGATTCCAAACGATAACTCTTTTCAGAAACGGACCAAAAGGAAGAGTTCGTTGGCCAGCACTTTTTAAGCACATTAAATTGGTCATATTTAAAAAATATGCTGCGAAAATCACTAAAAATGGCTAAAATCGTTAAAGATATATTTTTTTAGCAGAATATCACTCAAATAAAGTATATTAACTATAAAATAGAGCATTCAAAAATTTATGTACAACATTTACCGAAAAATGTACTTAAATTTCATCAAAATTTGCTAAAAAATCGTAAAAACCGCAAAAAAGCTTAAAATCCAAAATTGCTTAAAACAATTTGACATTATACGTGCGATAATTTACGGAAATTCGCTCATACGATGATGCTGCATGACTGGTTTGGTTTATTTTTAATAATCTCCAACGTTTGTCGTCAAGAACTGGGAATTCTTCAGGGAGACAAAATTCAAAATTTGTGTAATAAATACTTATCGTTTTCATTTTGTGATAAAATATCGAATTCAAAGTTATCAGTTTGAGAAAATCAGTTTGATCAATTTTAAATTTAATTTTCTCAAACTAATAGCTTTGAATTCGATTGCAGACAATAGGCTTCCTTAGAATTTAGAAAAAATAGGCTTTCCAAATGGAAGTATGAGTTTGTTGGCCAGCTAAAAAATACTAGGAATCGTTAAATTTATGATTTTTAGCAGAACTTTAATCAAAATAATTTGATAAACGGTGAACTAGGTCATTGAAAATTGTATGCACAAAATTATTCTGAAAAATGTACGCAAATTACATTTATATTTGCTGAAACATCAATAAACACTGAAATAAAGCTGAAAATTAAAAAAAAAAATGAAATGTCGGATTTTTAGGACTTTTTTGCTATAAAATTGGTAATTAACGATTTCTTAGCACTTAGAGAGCTCAAATTTCAAAACAATGCAACATTTTACAATACGATAATTTACGAAAATTCGCACATACGATAATGCTGCATGAATGGAACTTTTCTTTCTGTTATTGATAGATCGATAGCACTTCAATGAATCGAATGAGCCCACCCGAACGGCTGTACGTTCATCCGGTCGCTCTCCCAGAACTCTGGAAGGATTAAAGAACTTCAACTTGAGTGTGGATGATAAGTAGTGAATTCCAAAAGGAATTCTCACTTGACGATATCGAGTTTATTATAACTTTTGTTACCTGCAGTTGAACTAGTGAAGCATTTTAACTCATTATATTTGCATTACGTGGTTTCCTACATCTGTGGTGATGTACGTAATTGGATTATGATGTAATGTTCTTAGCTTTCACCTTTTGTTGTTACGTACAGAGGGACGTGTAAAGAATTTTATTTAATTGTGGTAGGCATGTGCATGTATATATTTAGGTATATAATAGACTTCATGTAGCAACTGTAGACCATCAACCTTCGTAAAAGGACAATCTATACAGAAACCTTTGTACAGTTGAGCTAAATGAATGGCAAATGTTAAAGTTGAAATATTAAATAATTTGCAGCTTTTTTTACCTGTAACAGTGAGATAGAGGGAGAGAGAGGATTGAGAGGGGGGAAGGGAGAGGTGGAGAGAGAGAGAGAGAGAGAGAGAGAGAGAGAGAGAGAGAGAGAGAGCTGCCTTTCACAAGCGCCCGGGATCGGACACGTCAAAAGCGCAAATCGGTGGTAAATTTCTATTGCGCCAAAATGCACCAAGGGTACACGTCTTACGTGTGACCTACGGAAGATTGCAAGTAGCGTGTGAGACCTACGGCCTCCCCCTTTGCCTACCTACCCGAGATGAGCAATCTCTACACTGCGAAGCCCTTTCGCCTTCCTAGAAAAGGGCGTTTTACCTATTGATAATAGGCACTGCGAAAAAAAAAAAAAGCGTGTGATGGAGGACTTAAGGAATATTTCAGGAAAACAAAGAGAACAGATGAAAACGGTGATGTGATAAAAATTGAGGTGTTGAGGTGTAAAAAAGGGCTGCCAGACTTAACAGCCGATCCGTCGACGTTTGACATCCCCTACACCCACACTGACGAACTTCTCATCAGAAGAGAGATCCTACATGACCCACATGAACGACTGTCTCCACTTCAGAAGACATAAGCCGTACACTTTCAGTAGGTAACAGACGAGACCCACCAATCGGCAGTGGTAGGTCACACATAAGACGTGTACCGCACCAAGTGGCAACCAAGTGGGTTTTGCAGAAGCCGGAGTAACCTTTATACGTGTTCTGTACATATTTTGTTTGTGTTTAACTCCTCGAAATCTACGTTCCCCTCTTGTATTTGCTGCAATTCCCTTCGTACGATCTTGTTTGAGCGCTCAAACATGCCATTCGAAAAATAGTGCATTCTCCTTACATGGGCTGTGGTTATGGGAATCTTCTTGTTTTGTCACTCACGATATGGACTCCTCAGTGTGTATGCTTGTCAAACACTGCTTACTATAATATCGCCACGATATGTGGCCATTTGAAAGAAGAACTCACTGCTTTCTGTATTTAAAATTGTCACAAAATACGCACTCGTTCCCGATGTTTGTTCGCTACGAATGAGAGAGTCGGAGCAACCGATTGAAACTAAATTAAGCTGAGATGCGAGTCAATTACATTTCAAGAGAGTCAATGTCAACAGAACAAGAGCTTAACATTACCCGCCGAATCGTGTGTCACCGCCTGCAGCCCCGTCGATTGACATTGGCCCTAGGTGGTGCGTTGCCGATGGCTTCGAAAGCGCAAACTTAGATAATCCCTCATTAGGTTGGATTTGCGCTTTTGATAGTCACCGAGAGAGAGAGAGAGAGAGAGAGAGAGAGAGAGAGAGAGAGATTGTAATTTAAGGATTGAGCAAAGTTAGGAAAATGTGAGTAAGATTATGATGGCATAGAGAGATTAGGTTCAACCCCGTCTTTGACACCGTTTGGTTCCTTTGTACAAATAATCCTTGAAATCAAATAGCAAGTAGATACAATTAACTATTCAACACGTCTCCATGGAATTCATGTGGACGATACAAATCAAATCAATTGTATTGGTACTTGCAAAACGATAACCCTAATCACGCACCACCTCACGTAAATAAAAAACTAACTCATTAGTAAACATTGAAATCATTAGTGATATCTCTTAATTCGCGTTCAAGTATACAAAGGTACTCTAACTGTCATAATATCTGACAATCGTTGTAATTGAAAAAGCACTTGAATTTTAGAAATGCGGCAAATCGGTAGTCTCCTCTAAATCAATTGCCGAGTGAGCCAGTTTGTTTCTTGTAGGCTCTAAGGTTCAAGAATGTATACCCACCAATTATTTAAGTGGCGATATTGTTTCATCATAAGTACAAATTAATTAATTATAGTTTAAATAATTAATTATTCAATTACATTTATGTAAAAAGCAATTCTGAAGGTTCTCTTCAAGAAATCTCAGAGGTTCTCTAGTGCTGAATTATTTAGCGAAGCTAAAGTTTTCACAATGAAGCAGCTTTATATTAAACATGCTCTTATGTACTTCAATGAACATCCAAGTAGTTTGGCCGTTAGTCCATCTGAATTAAATACAAACGACCGCATCTTGAGACCGACGTCCAGAGCAGTCTTGCCTATTCCTTCGCGCCGTCTAGTTTCTACCTCCCGTCATCTCTACCACGCTTCGGACCTCACAAATGGGTTCAATCCATTACAGCAGCGGAATCTCACAATTTTACGCTTTTAAATATAGTTGATAAACAAAACAATTTATTACCAAGTCATCTTTCCAACATATGAAAGTGTTACCTATACTGTATATTGATATCATCCAACTGGTCAAATTTCAAAAAATATGCTGACAAAATCACTGGAAATGGCTAAGAATTGTTAAATTGATATTTTTTAGCATAAGATTGGTCAAATAAAGTTTATCAACTATGAAATAGAACATTCAAAAATTTATGTACGAAATTATGCTAAAAACTTAAACTTCATTAAATTTTGTTTCAAAAAATCTATAAAATTGCAAAAAATAGCCTAAAATCCAAAATCTCTTTTTGAATAGAAGAGTATCATTTAGAATACTTTTTTTTTTTTCATAAAATTAATAGCTAACATTTTCTTTTCACTCATAAATCTCCAATTTCTATACAACTTGAAATATACAAAAAAAGACACTTTTTCACCTATTTTTGGCTCATAGCACCCATGAGAGTGGAGCGATCGAGCTGGCGAGAAGTTAGGACCAACTAGACCCCAAGTGGAGTCTATGTGCGAAAGAACAGATTTTTTAAGTCAATTCTAAGTCCTTTTATGGCCCGGACGGCGGACGGACATTTCAAATTTGGATTCTACGCACCTTGAAACGTAAAGTGACAAAGTTTAGGGGGGGGGGGGGGGTTATAAAATTTTTTTGCTGTACGATCACATAGGCTTATTATTGGAAATAATAAACCAAAATCAGTTTTTTCATACTTTACTACTACTAATCCGTCGGATTGCGACGCTATGACGTCGAGCATCAATCTTTAACATTTAATAATTCTTCCTTATTGCCATATGTTAATCATCCTTTTCATAACATTTTGTAACTATTTTTAAATTCTGTATTTGTTATCAATTGTTTTCACCTCTTGTATTTAAAACCATGTATTGGAAATTATATATTATATTGTTCCCACATTTTTAAACATACACGTCGAACATTGATCAAACTTGCGACTCCCCCCTTGGCACAGATTAATGATCTATGAGGTGGGTTGTTTCCACCATGTATAATGTGAAGTTAAATGTATAATTATTTGTGGAAATAAATCCAATTCTATTCTATTTTATACCTACTATCCTATGTAATGTAGTAGAGGTTTTGAATCGAACGAGTTGTAATGGAGAATCGGTCATACTTTACAAATTCAGTAGTAAACAGCGTTTCGATTATTAATGCGATGAAATCATTTCCAATGGATGCACCAATTTCAATCAGGCCGCAGGCCCATCAATTGGAAATTGTAAGAAATTGTTAATTGTAGGATACAGATCATCATTCGTCCGCGCGAGTTGATTTCTACTGCTTTCACAGGGTACATCAATAGATAACTATCTATCAATTGATCTAGAAACAATCATCAAACAATCAAACTCGCTCATCTGATCAAGATGGATCCCGTCATTTCAATCGCCTCTTTATGTCCTAGAAAGGCTTACTATCGAATTTCAACATCCTAAGATGGATAAGAGATTTTAAGCTCACTCAGCTAATTAGGCTGGAACCCGTAACTTTGAGAACCTCTTGATGTCCCACTGTGATTTCCAGTCAAATTGCAACTCACTAGGGTGTTCTGATGAGCTGACGAGATCAGCTGATCAGGATGAAACGATCATTATTTCATTCGAAGCTACCTGTCTCAGGGAGGCTCACTATCGAATTGCAACTTCCTGCAGTAAACAGGAGAGAATTTTGCTCACTCAGCTAATCAGGCTGGAACCCGTAACATTAAGAACCTCTTGATGTCCCACCGTGATTTCCAGTCAAATTTCAACTCACTAGGGTGTTCTGATGAACTGACGAGATCAGCTGATCAGGATGAAACGACCATTATTTCATTCGACGCTACCTGTCTCAGGGAGGCTCCCCATCGAATTGCAACTTCCTGGGGTGAACATTAGAGATTTTTCCTCACTCAACCAATCAAGCTGGAACCCGTAACTTTATTGACCTCTTGATGTCCTACCGTGAATTCCAGTCAAATTGTAACTTACTAGGATGTTTTGATGAGATCAGCTGATCAGGATGAAACGATCATTATTTCATTCGACGCTACCTGTCTCAGGGAGGCTCCCCATCGAATTGCAACTTCCTGAAGTAAACAGGAGATAATTTTGCTCACTCAGCTAATTAGGCTGTAACCCGTAACTTTATTGACCTCTTGATGTCCTACCGTGAATTCCAGTCAAATTGTAACTTACTAGGATGTTTTGATGAGATCAGCTGATCAGGATGAAACGATCATTATTTCATTCGAAGCTACCTGTCTCAGGGAGGCTTCCCATCGAATTGCAACTTCCTGGGGTGAACATTAGAGATTTTTCCTCACTCAACCAATCAAGCTGGAACCCGTAACTAAATTTGTCAAGTGTAAAAATGAGGGAACTTAGCTTATTCTACTGATCATGATGAAGTACATCATTTCATACATCTCATGTGTGTATTTGTTTTCTAATCACTATTTATTCATGGAAAAGATGTGAATTAATTTTTGTAATATGAATATTTTTGAATTAGCCAAATTAATTAAATGAAATGTTGCCCAGAGCGGCTCCTGTCGAATTGCAACTTCCTGCAGTAAACAGGAGAGAATTTTGGTCACTCAGGTAATCGCAGAGTGCCATCCTCTCAAATTTCAACTTTTTAGGGTGAAAATAAGGGAATTTTGATGATTCAGCTGATCAGAACGAAGCTCATAAATTCATTCATCTCTTGCTGTCCCAGTGAGGCTCCTTATCGAATTTAAACTTCTTAAGGTGAGATCAGGCGACAATTTAGATGATTCGAGTTCACAGAATTGAGTTGAATCGTTCTTCTTTTTTCTTCCTTGCTGGAGATGTGGTGTGATGTGTAATAATTTTAGAGATTTCATCGAGTCGTGAACAACAATTTGGGGAGTGGAAAATTAGCAAATCATAACTCACTAACAACATGTATGACAGAAACATTAGAAATTACTGCTCAAGGAATTTTAGTCACCCGAAATTGTATCGTTTTTGTGATGAGGAGCTTGACAAAAGCATCTCCATGCTGAAATCCCTCCAATAAAATTCCGATAGATGTTTTATATAGATATCGATGCAAATTTACTCGAATTTAAATGGGGGTTGCATAGCAGTACAATTGCAGCAATTTTCATCAAACCTCGAACGGGCTATCGAGTAACAGTAAATCAATGACAACATCAAAACCTAAGTACAACTTGAATTACCAGAACGCCAGTAAGCTATAAGCATGATGATATGACCGTAGGGTGGGAAATATTACACAAGACGTCGAGGTATCGGGGAAAATATCTCCCCAGGGCGGAATAGGGACAATCACCAACCAAACACGATAGAATCGTACACGGACTCCCGCCCACTTCCAAACGATGAATACCCATTACATTGAACCTTTTTGGAAAAAAGGTCAATCTCAAACAACAACAGGTCAATCTTCAATATACTATTGTTTGAAATATTTGGTGGACGTCACAATAAGAACCATGAATATTTATAAATGAGCACATGTTTTATTTTTACGGTTTTCTCGTATGGTTTCTTCCAGCATGTCAAATCAGTTTATTATCCAATTTTTGGTTTATTATTTGGTAGGTACTTCTGAGTAATGTGTGAGTCAACATATTGCAATATATTGTTCTATCCGTTATTAGTAACAGGAAAACACAACAAATTGTTACCGGAAAGCAGGTATAGGAAGCAGGCGACCGTCATACTGTCACATGTACATCACACATCATTCTGACCTATATGCCCAAATACTCTGAATTTTTCCTAAGGGATTGGCTTCTTGATGTTATGTAGTTTTGAGATGCGAGCTTGCATTCATCATTGCAATTCATTTCAGATTTCCGGCATCACAAATTACGAGTATGTGTTTACCATACTTTTACATATATGTTTTTCATAATATTGCAATATGAGAAACATCAAAGTTGACCCACACATTGCTCAGAATTACCTATTATTTCCAATAATGGACCTTTGAAACCGACAAAGAAAAATTTAGACCCCCCACCCTCAAAATTGGTTGGTTACTTTCGTTTTAAGATGCGCAGAATCCAAAAAAGTTCCAGTATTGCAGCATGATCGTATGAGCGAATTTTCGTAAATTATGGTACACTATGTTATGTTACATTGTTTTGAAAACTGAGGACTTTGAGGGGAAAAAAATAATTGTTCACGACCAATTTTATGGCAAACAACTCGTTCTACATAATATTCGGCGATTCAAAAAGAGATTTTGTATTTTCTACTTTTTTGGAGTTTTTATCAATTTTTAAGCACATTTTATTGAAATTTAAGAACATTTTTCAGTATAATTTTGCACATAAATTTTATAATGTTCTATTTTATAGTTAACAAACTTTATTTGAGGAATATTCTGCTGAAAAATATAAGTTTAACGATATTTAGCCGTTTTTTGCTAATTTTAGTGATTTTTTCAGCACTTTTTTTAAAATTTGACTAATTTTATGTGCTCAAAAAATGCTGTCCAATGAACTCGTCTTTTTGTCAGGAAAGCTTGATTTTTTATGTCAATCCTAAGAATAGTTATCGTCTGAAAGGGCATATATATATATATATATATATATATATATATATATATATATATATATATATATATATATATATATATATATATATATATATATGTATAAATGTTGAACTCTAGGATTCGTTTCAGAATGTCTCAAAACCTATTTCAACGAAGAAAATTTTCAGAAATTTTGATTTTAAAATTTTTGAAGCCATTGCAATAGCTTTATTTTCTAAGAAAATCGAATTAAAAAATCCGTCCATCCACCGTCCAGAGCTTTTCTCCAAAACTACTGGACCAAACTAGATGAAATTTGGTTTAAAAATCATAAATTGGCCGGGGACGTGCCAAAAACATCGGCATCAATTTTGACATACCCTAAAGGGTCTGTCAAAAACGACCTCTTTCTGTCTGTGTGATTAAGCGCTGAAATATTGAATAATCGAGATATTGAAAACTTTCGAAGTTACAGTAATGTTTATTTGGGTCTCATTTACAGCCATCATCCCAAAGAATCGGACGAAACTACCCGGGTCGCTGTACGTTCATCCGTTTCCTCTCCCTATAGGCTAAAACTTTGGCAGAAAAAAAAATCAACAAGGGAGCAAATCATAACAGGTTCGGAAATAGCAAAAATCGCATTGCAACTACGACGCTCTTATCAGCTGATACAATTCCAATGGAATTTTCACTTCAAGTAAACGGGTTTTTTTATAACTTTTGTCACTTGTAGGTGGACTTCTGAAGCTTAGGTAGGTGATTTATATTATATAATTGATTTAAAGTTGGTGGCTGGGATGCTCTGAGGCCAGAGAGTCTCATAGAACCTCACAATCACTTTTTTTAAAGCCTTTCATTTCAAAATATCACTAAAAATGTCTAAAAACTGATTAATATCGATAAGCTTCTATATTTTAGCAGGATTTGGCATTGAAAAAAGTTTATGAACTGTGAACTAGAACATTCAGAAATTCCTGGACAAAATTGTGCAGAAATCGTACACTTGAATTTCATCAAAATAAGCTAAAAAATGAAAAATGAAAAAAATAATATTTTTAAATGTTTTTAAAAATCCTGAAATTGTGTTATAGAAAAATGGAAAGTTCCAGTGATGCAGCATGATCAGAACGTTCTTACATTATCGTAATATATTATGTTACAAAACTGAAATTTGATCACTTAGAGTGCAAAGAAATTGTTAACTACCAATTTTATGGCAATATATGTAACTCTTTTTAAGTAATAATATTTATCGCAATCTTAAGGATTGAAGGAAGCTATCGTCTGGAAGGACACACACAGAGAAACACACACACACCACAACACAGCACACAGTCAGAATGCCTCGAAACGGATTTCACTGAATAAAATTTTGATTTTTCACTTTTTGGAACCATTGCAATAGCTCCATTTTCCATGAAATTTCACTTAAAGTATTTTACCATCATAGTTCACAATTTCTATGTACACAAAGCTCTAGAAAAATTCTCTCGTAAGGCCACGCTGCATTACTAAAATTGTAAGCTGCTCTACACAAAATTTTTCTTAATGATCGAATGTTATTCAATCAATTTCAAACTTCGACATGTGAATCTAATCATAAATTTCCTACCACCAAAAGAGAAACCCGGTTTTATCCGTTTCGTGACTTTCCTGTGGGTGTAATTACGCCCATTAATGACCTTATAGTTATGGTTTACGTCTTCCAAATATGCCATGATTGCATAGGTACCATTGAATCACCTAAATAAATTAACTGTTTTTTTTTTTTTTTTTTTTTTTTTGTCCTTTTTAGAGCTTTTGATAGTTTTTTACTTCGTAAGCTTGAGTATGGATTGATTGCTGTAGTTATACACTGCGTAGTTTAGGTATGTTTTTTTAGGCTTGTAAATGCAAGAATAAATTTGAATGTAAAATTCTCATGCTTGAAGGAAAATGAGGATTATTTGAACGGCACTGTAGTTGATCGTTCAAATTGTGTTTTTTCGGAAAGGAGACCGACATGACAGAGCAGTACTGCTATATATTATACATCGGCCACCTGTATGATGTACATCTTTTTCTAGGATTTTTTCATTTATTTATCATTGGGTAACCTATCTATTATTAATTTTAATAGTTATTGTTATATGTTAGGATGAATTAGTGTTGCTTACATAAGCAGCAGAAGGATGGGGCGATGAGAAGCACAACACAGCACATGAAACACACAGATGAGTAACAACACAGGACACTTGGAAATTCGAGTTTAGCGATCTAACTGGGCGAGCGGGAGCACAACCCCACGCGGAACGGACAGTTGGTCGACTGAACTCAACTCCCACTCGAGCGGCGGAGGGGGCGCCGGGTGTCGGCGGGGGGCGGGAAGGGGGGGGCGCGGAGGAGCGGTCGTCGGTCGGGAGGGAGGAGGGTGTCGGAGGGACGAGGGAGGGGCAACCTTTCCAGCGCCCGTAGCCGGTTTGTAGGTAGAGAGTGAGAGAGTGAGAGTTGGAGGGGTGAGGGCGAAAAAAAGAAGGAAAATGCCCACCGGCGCGACGCCTGCCGGCCCACCAGCCGTTGCGACGACGGACGCCGACGGTCGAGGGGGGCTAGGGAAGTTGTCACGAGGAGAGGGACGATGAATGGGCGACGAGGAAGAGCTGGACCGCTCCGACGTCGACCTCCGCCGCTAAATATTGGGGCGTCCAACTGCCGACTTGGCGGTCACGTCGGGGGTCATCGAATGGGACGTTCCCGTCACTGCACAACAGTTGACGAACGGAGTCTCTACTTGGCCTCGGGCCTGCATTTTCATGACATCGAGTGTGTGTATGTGCGCGCGCGCGCACGTGTGCGTGTGTGGGTGCGCGTCTCTCTCTCTCTCTCTCTCTCTCTCTCTCTCTTGAAAACTTGAGAGACACGATAGCTACACTTAATGATGATATTGAAAGGTTGTACGATTGGTCGCACATGCATGGCCTAGAAATGAATTCTGAAAAATGTAAAGCCATCATCATAGGTTCAAACAAGCGAATTCGTAAATTACAGGATGTTACGGGTCTTAATCAAGTAAAAATAGGAGCTAATATACTATCGTACGAAAATGAAGTCAAAAGCCTAGGCATATTAATAGACAAAACTATGAGTTGGAATGGTCAAATAACCTCAGTCTGTAGTAGAGTGTATGGTGGTTTACGCCAACTAAAGTTGTTTGCCCAACATTTCCCGACTGATGTGAGAATCAAGTTAATACAGGCTCTCATATTACCTTTTTTTGATTACTCTTGTCTAGCTTATTGTGATCTTTCATCGGAAAAAATTGCAATGTTGCAATGTGCTCAAAACGCAACAGTACGATTTATATTCAAGTTAAAATTAGACGAACATGTAACAAGTTATTATGCACGCTTGAAATGGTTAAAGATAGTGGAACGCCGTGAATTAGCACTTGCTACAATGATGTTCAAGCTAATTAAGTTTAATGATCCCAAATATTTATACAGACAGATAATCATGAGAACACAAGTTCACTCAATACCTACTAGATCAGCATATAATACCATTCAAATACCTTCGCACCATACATCATTTTTTGAAAAATCATTCATAGTTAAAGGAATTAAGTATTTTAATGAAAATGTAACGTTATTTTCTCCTGAACAATCTGTACTAAGTTTCAAGAATAATCTGAAAGAAAAATTGTTAGCTCGGTATGTTTAAGAACCTATTATTAATATCATGTAACATCACAAGATCCAAAGCAACTTTCATTTCATACTTATTAAGCTTTATAATTATGTATTTAAGTTTTAATTTAGTTTTCTTATGTTTATAAAGTAAAACCTGACTGTAACCTAAGTCTGATACTGATGAATTTCTGTATGTATTGGAAGAGAGGGCCCTAAGGCCCTAAATATGTACAGAATATTTAATAAACAAAGTCAATCAATCAATCAATCAATCAATCAATCTCTCTCTCTCTCTCTCTCTTTCTCTCTCTCTCGTTTTAAAGAAGAATTTAAAACAAATTTACTTAACCCGCCAAGCCAGTCCCTAATGCACCCTACAGGGTGCACCTATTTTTTGGCCTCTGAAATTCAATAATCTCGCCCACTAACTGATCCTAGCGGTCCTAGAGGGTTTTGAAGACGTGACAAAGTGACTTGATCAAAAGGAAGTTGATAAGATCCACCTGTTATCTTGATAAGTCAGTTCAAAGTGGCCAACCTCCGCGATTTTTGCGTCTGTGTGACCTGCCTTCTCATTTTCGTTCACCATGCCTAAAAAACGGTAAGTAACCAATAATTCATTCCAGATTTTGTTTTTCTAGTTGTTTTTGAGAAACCCTAACAAAAAATATCAGAGAACTGAGCAAAATTGGCCTCCCAATCATAAATACAACTTCGGTGCACCCTGTAGGGTGCATTAGGATTGAGAACAACTTTGGGTTTTGGTGGTAAGTAGTACATGTTTGTTATGCTTGTGTCAGTAACTATTTATGTCTGTATTATCTCACTTGGACTCGTAGTGTCGGAGGTGTCTGTTTTTTTTTTTTTTTTTTTTTTTTTTTTTTTTTTTTTTTACCTCAATAACCGAAATGAAGAAGAAGGAAAGAGGATCCTCCACCGTCCAGACTACCAGAGACCTCTGCATTGTGAGGTGGAATGACATCAATATTGTAACCATGGCTTCCAACTGTCATGGGATAAGTCCTATTAGTGAAGTTGATTGGATTAGGACTGTTGACAAGGTGAAGAAGAGGATTTCCGTTGATTGCCCGAATGTTGTTATGACGTACAATCGATATATGGGAGAAGTCGACCGGTTTGATGAAAATGTAGAATATCTTAGGTGCTCTCTGAAGGAACGGAAATGGTGGTACCCTCTCTTCCTGTTTGGACTTGATGCTGCTTGTCAGAATACAAGGCAGCTAAAGAAGAGCACGTATTAAGAAAATGAGACATACTGTCAATTCAGAAGGGCCATCGTTCAGTCCGAATGCCTGAGTCACGGGAATCCAGCCAAAAAGGTGCGATCCATTTCAAACGTCCCCAAAATGAAGGCCAGACATATCCCAAGTCAAGCCAAGCCTTCCCACGAGCCAGTTCCCTGTAATCAGCGGCGATGCAAAAGATGCCACAAGAATACGAGGCAAATGTGCCGAGCATGTGGAGTGCCACTCCACATTCATTGCTGGTATCATATCAGTTCCATGAGGACATACAAGCGGACGTTGCACCTTCATCTCGTGAATAGCTTTAAAATTGTATCCAAGAAGCTTCAAAAATTCTTTTCAACGCTGATTTTTACCTATATAATACTGCCTACACTATTCTGAAGGGTTTATGAAATAAAAGTAATGTTTTCACCAAACATCTTATTTCTGTTGTTCCCATGCCTAATGCACCCTCCAGGGTGCAGTACCACTACTAGTACTTGGAGCGTGATATAAATGGTATGCTTTTTTTCCTCATTCAATTAGATGTCCAATAATAAGAATTCATAAGAAAATTTCAAATTTTTATGGTAGTTTTCATTTAGGAACTGGCGGGTTAAAAAATACACATCCTAATAGAAATAAATATAATTTAAAATTGTTATCAAATGTTATAAAATAATCTCGATTAATGAACAATTTAGAAAGCTATACATAGAAATAAGAATAAAATTAATTTAATAAATATAATAAAAGGTCCTATCCTGTCCCTGGTGGTTAAATAAAATGCTTGATCAATCAATCAATCAATCTCTTTTTGAGATTCAGCGGGAAGTCACTTTAGTTCTCTTATTGTACTACAGTAGGTAGCAGTGACGACTGTAACTACAGGTTACAAACATGTAACGTTAGCATTTCTTGTTGTTCAGTGTTTAATAGTAAAATATAAAAAGTTTACATCGTTCTCGAAAAGTCGTTCGTTTCCATTTATCTTCTCAACAATCACTATTTAATTTACAATAAACTTAAAAGGTTATGACGCCCAGTTACGCGTAGCATTGTTATGAAGAACAATCGGAACCTTATCAGTGCTTTTGGTTAGAAAAGGTGTTTGCATTTTTCGCTTTGCTCGTGAAGTCGGTTGTTTTCGTTTCCACAAATAATACTTTCGAGTGTATTATTAGTTCGAATCGCGGTCGGGCACAGTAGAGAAAAATGGAGTCCTACAAACACATCAAACCGTAAGCAGGTGAGCCAGATTGGTCAGTATGGAAACGTAAGATAAGAGATCTCTTGGACTATCACGAAGGTGCATAGATGGTAGGTTAGTTAAGCCTGAAGTTCTAGGAGATGGAGCTTCTGAAGATGAGTTAAAAGAGCACAAGTCCAAAAGTGATTTATTCAGAAAGGCGAATAGTTACGCGAAGTCAATGATCGCAAGTTCTGTTACTGATGTAGTGTACCAAAAAATCATGGATCAAGAAACAGAGTTTGATGCTTGGAATATGTTGAAACAGCAGTTTGAGGCTTCCTCAAAAGACCAACTGCTTATGATTTTTTCAGATCTCTTCTCGCATTATCGGATCGATGGTGAAGACGTATCAACACATATAGCTAAGCTCAAGTCACTGTGGAATGAGTTAAATAATAGTCTCAAAGGGAAAAACGAGACTTTACCAGACTTATTACTCGTGTGTAAGACGCTGCACATTTTGCCATGTTCTTTCATTAGTTTTAAATCAAGTTGGATGTTATTAAAAGATGATCAAAATAAAACATTCGATGATTTAACAGTTCAGCTGTGTTCTTTTGAAAGAAATTTTATGAAACAAGATGAAAAAAGTTCTGTTTCTCATGAGAATCAAGAGGCATTAATAGCAGCTAATGAAAAGCGAAATAAGAGTAAAGCTAGGACAAAACCTAATAAGCCCTCATGCAATTACTGCAAAAAGGTCGGGCATTGGGTGAAGGACTGTGAAAAGTGGATTTCAGACGGAAGACCCAAGAAAACTCAGCCAGTGTCAGCAACTTCTGTCGCAGGACTTTTGCTTGTAGAAGAGGCCTTGTCAGCAGATTCGTCTCCTCATCCGTCCAAGTGGTGGATAGACAATGGAGCAACAAGACATGTCACGAACTGTGATTCGTACTACGTGGATTTTGAGACATTTAAAAATCCATCAGGCATAAAAGCTGCAGGAACTGAAGTTCTCCCAGCCATAGGAAAAGGAACAGTAAGCGTAAAAAACTTGACGACTGGGAAAGAATTTTTGCTGAAGGATGTCTGGTATGAACCAAATTTGTGTAGAAATTTGTTCTCTGTTCTGGCAGCGCAAGACAGGAATCCAAAGAGCATTTTCAAGTCGACAGCTACAGAATGCTGGCTCTTAAATCAGGGAAAGCTGTTGGTGAGAGGATCAAGGGAACAAGGAGGCACTTTATTCAAGGCAAAAATTGAACCAGTGTTACCAACAAAAATTCCCAGGGTAAATTTTGTTGAGAACAAGTTGCAGTTGTACCACGAAAGGTGGGGCCACCAGGACAGGAAGCATCTGCTGGCAAAAATGCAAAAAGACTTGTGTCTGAATGTACCAAAGGACGAAAAGCAGTTATGTGAGCCTTGCATCTATGGTAAAGCTCATAGAATGCCATTTGGCCATAGAGAAAAATCAACCAAACCAGGGGAATTATCCTCAGCTGACGTTTGTGGTCCCTTTGAAAAGTCTTATACTAAGGAAAGGTATTTAGTTGTCTTCAAGGACAGCTATACAAAGTTTCGGTATGGCTACTTGATGACAGAAAAATCAGAGGTAAAAGAAATGCTCAAAAAGGTACTTCAGCATGCAAAAATGTTAGGCCATTCGATCAGTGAAATGATTAGTGAGAATGGAGGTGAAATGGACAACAACACGATCAGAGAGACTACTTTTTCAAATTTTTCAAATCTGACCCACAATGAAGGGGGAGGGGGAGGGGGAGTCAAAGCGTTTCGAACGTCACTGAATGAACTGGGGATCTGAGATGTCGAATATGTTTGGAGTATTCTAACTTAAATCACAGGCTACTTAAAAATTTTCAAATCTAACCCATAGAAGAGGGTGTTTTAGGGGAGGGGGGGGGGGATGGGGTATCTTTATCACTGAACGAACTGGGGATTTGATTGTCGAATATGTTTGGATTACTCTCATTCAAGTCAAAGTCTACTTTTTTCAAATTTTTGAAATCTAACCCAGTGGGGAGGGGAGGGGGAAAGGATGTTAAAGCGTTTTGAACGTCACTGAACCAACTCGGGGTCTGAGTGAGCGAATCTATCTGAGTCACTTAACTTGGGTCACAGGCTATTTGATAATGTTCGAGTCAACCTGTGCAACGCTCGGGTGAACCAGCTAGTCGTATATAAAAATACACTGCCAAGGAAATGGCACATGAGCTTCCTCGTGACCTTCACAGTACGTCACCATTAAATTCCAGAAAACTAGAAACGACCGGTTCTGGCATCAGGGAATTGATAAGGTGGGAAATTGGAAGCTGAATGGTACATATAATAAATGAAATTAATAAGGAAAATTGTGATTTTAATATGGGACCATCCAGGATTTAGTCCGCATGTTCCCTGAAAATTTCGTCTAAATCGGATCAAAACTGAAGGAGTTTTTAATTGATTTACAGGATCCCTGAAAATCTGACCGAAATCCGTTCACAATTGCCTGAGTTATGACCGAAACAAAACAATTTTGTTTGCGCCTGCGCAGAGGCTACCGTTGATTCGATCATGACGGAACTGATAGGGGACTATGTAGAGCTATACCCGAACGATCCCTAAAAATTTGAAGAAAATCGCATCAAAATTGTGGAAATTACGGCTGTTGCAAGGACCGTAACAAGAATATTTCGTTCACGCATGCGCAGAGCGTACCGCTAATGCAATTATGATTATTGTCTTATGGGACCTCAAGGAACCTTACCCACATCATCCCTGAAAATCTGACCGAAATCCGTTCAACGATGACCGAGTTACGACCGTCACAAGGAAATCACGTTAGCGCCTGCGCAGAAGCTACAGTTGATTCAATCATGATGAAGTTGATAGGGGACCATCTAGAGGTTAACCCGCACGATCGCTGAAAATTTGGTTAAAATCAGATCAAAATTGTGGAAGTTATGGCAGTTACAAGGAAATGTGGACGGACAGACAGACATGAACCAAATTTGTTCAGGAGGCTCTGAAACGCAAAATGCGAGTGGAAATTTTGATTTTGGAGCAAAACTTTTTTTTTTCATTTCGAAAGTGAAACAAAGCTTCCGCTGCCTTGCAGTCTCGGAAGCAATATATTTAAAACGTCACATAAAATTCAAACAAAAATGGAATAAATTATAGAAAATATGTTTGATACCCATTTTGCACCACAGATGGTGAGTTTTCTGAAAGTGTTGGCTGAGCGACTGAGTGATCGGTGGGGACAACCGTAAAGTGTAGTGCGTGGATGGATTCGGGCGAGATTGGCTTTTGCGATTTTGCGTGCATCAAGCATGTGCGTGCATGGAGCCCGAAAACGCTGGCGAAACTGTGAAGAACTGATTGGATTCTACGATGGGGCAGCAACGCGATTAGAATAAAAAATACCAACCACTACGTAGAACGTCTACGGAGGCTCAAGTTTCACTCTTTCTACAAGAATTTTCTTACCACCTTTCTATAAATAAAAAATTTGATTATTATAGAAAATATTGTTGAGTGGACCGTATAGAAAATGCAGATCAGGAAGAAAAGTCATAATGAAGGAAATTATTATCAATAATTGTGCTGCAAGCATGGATTTATTAATGTATCGTATTGCGTTAGTTTTCAATCTGTAATGAACTTAGAAGATAATTTTCCGGTTCCCAGATCATCATCTATCGCCAACCATAGCCTTTCAAGAACGTGAGAATTAACGCCTGGCGCCGAACTGACGGACACACAGCGCATTCTCTTGGATCTCGTGGGAACTGTCAAAAATCTGCCTACCCGACTCACAGTGTCCGGTTTTGGTTCCTCACTACCGAAGGTGGAAGCTTTGTGTTCGTGATTGAAGACGAAAAAAATTGTGTCCTCCATAATCGAAATTGAGACTCGCTTTTTACGTTTCAGAGCTTGCTGTTCAATTTTGGTTCCGTGTCTGTCTGTCTGTCTGATGTCTGCCTGTCTGTGGTAAATCCTTGTCACGCCCAAAACTATACTGAGTCCCAGTCCGATTCCGATGAAATTTTCAGGAATTGGGAGGGTTAGCTCCTAGACGGTCCCCTATAACTTTCAAAGCCGTCAAATCAACATCCGCATGCGCATGCGCAAAAGTGAATTTCTCATAACGTCGATTTCTTATTATCTGATCGTTCAACCTGTGTAGGTATTGGGTATATGTTTTAGAAAGATGCCCTATAAGTTATAGCATTTCCCAGTGAAATTGGTAACTTTCCAATCCAAATTAATAATTTTCCCATTCAAATTGAATGGGAAAGTTATTCATTTCACTGGGAAAATCTATATATCGCGATCGGTTGAGTAATAACCATTGCGCATGCGCGAAACTAATATCAATTGACACAAGCAAAACTCTAATGGAGTCATTTCCATGGAAGAACTTAGGCGGGCTTTAGCATCTTTTGGGAATAATGAAACCCCTGGAGTTGACGGCATAGTATATGAGTTTTTTCAAAACTTGACCTTGCCTTGGCTCGAATTCCTACTCCTAATATTTAACAGAATACTCCACCTAGGATGTTTCCCTCCCGCGATTGCAAAACTAAGAACATTCCTGCTTTTTAAAAAGGGCGATGCAGATGACCCGAGCAACTATAGAGGAATTTCTCTCATTAACACTATTCTTAAAATTTTTAATCATACTTAATCGTTTGTTAACTTTTGTCGATAACAACCATCTAATTTCCGATAGCCAGAATGGCTTTAGGAAGGGAAGGGGCTGTCAAGACAATATTTTTATTCTATCAAGTATAATTAATATCAGCACAAGACTCCCGAGAAGTAAAGCTTTCGTAGCGTTCATTGACTTTAGTCGAGCTTTTGACAGCTTGGACCACAGCATCCTCTGAAGAAAACTGTATGATAAGAATATGAGTGCTAAATTTATCAATCTGTTGAATTCTTTGTATAAAACGGCATCATTTAAAGTTAGTGTTAACGACCGAGAAACAAGCTCATTTAGAATCACTGAGGATATCTTACAAGGAGATGTGCTATCCCCCATAATTTTCTCCTTGATTGTTGCTGACTTGGATAACTACATGGTTGGAAAAGGGCTTCGGGGTCTTAATGTTGATGGTACAAGGGATATTATTTCATTGATGTACGCAGACGACTTAGTCTTGATGACATATTCTTATGTGGAAATGAAAAATATCCTTAGGGCTTTGAATGATTACTGCATCTCAAATAGATTGATGATAAACCCTAAGAAGAGTAACATCATAGTTTTTCGGAGGGGAGGTCCTATCCCTAAGCACTACGAATTCTTCTGTGGTTGTGATAAAATCGATGTGGTAAAATCATACTGCTATCTGGGAAAGACTTTTCAAAGTACAGGTCCATTTACTGAAAATGCATCAAACTCAATCAAGAAAGGCAAAGCTGCCACCCAAGCCTTGTTGCCACTTGTATACCGAATTAGGGGTGGACCTATGAGTTCCTGGCTGAGAGTTTTCGAGGCAGTTTCCTTATCTACATCATTATATGCAGCCGAAATCTGGGGTCTCCCATACACTGAGGAATTGGAACGAGTTCAAGTAAGGGCAGTAAAGTCAGTGTTGTTTTTAGCAACCAATACACCTGACTCTTTTGTTAGGGCGGAATCGGGAACAACACACTGTAAATGGCGTGTGATGAAGATGGCTCTCACATGGTGGGAAAAACTGTGTAAGATGGAAAATGATAGGCTACCCAGAATGTGCTTTAATCGCTTGTTAGCTCTAGCAAGTTCAGAATCGGATGCGAGGTATAATTGGGCTCTTCAATTAAAAAACTTTTTTGTGGAGGTAGGTAGGGAAACTTTATGGTTAAACCAAGATTACGAGGCTTTCAGGCGGGAACGTACAGCGATTCTCGACCAATATTTGGATATTTGTTGGAAGAAAGAGGCTAACCGCATTGAAAACTCATCTTTCAATGATTATTATCCATTAATTTGCTCTTTGGGTTTCCCTGCTCCTTACCTGGAGATGGACCTGAGCATTTTGATGAAGAGGGTTATGGCTCAGATTAGGTTGAACAATAATAGTAGAGCCAAATTAAGTATTCCTAAATTCACAGTGCACTTGGATGGTTCTCAAGAGTGCCCATGTTGTAACTGGGGGGAAATGGACACGCTCCTTCATTTTTTATGTCAATGCCCAATCTATAGGGGGGGCACGTAGGGAGCTCTGCTCTGACGAGTTAATGTCAAGAGACCAATTTATTGAATTTTTAACTACTGCGGACACAAAGGAGATAAAAAAATATTTAGCTTTATTGTAACGGCGATAAAAACGCGAATTTTCTTCTTAAACGAAGGGTTTTTACGTTAATTTTACATTAGCTATTCACAGAAATATGTTTAAACAATTTATGTATCCATTATGTTCATCATGTAAATCAGAATAATATTTCTTCATTAAATAACAACATGTTGTAATAATAACATTTTCAATTATTGATTTTCAGAGATTGTGCGGTATAGCTTCTGGAGAGTTCCCAATAACTTTCATTGCCATCACATAAACAGTAGTCTGTGCTCATGCGCAAAAGTTCATTTATTATAACAACGGTTTCTCGTCATCTGTTTGTCCGATTTCGTTTAAACTTGGAGAGTAGTTGGGTAAAAGTTCCAGGTAAATTCCCTATGAATTATAGCACGATTAGTGGAGTAATAACTATAGCGCATGCGCAAAACTAAAATTTATCGACACAGATAAAACTCCGATACTAATAGACCGATTTTTATGACATTTTCAAGGATTGTGCGGTTTAGCTCTTAGACGTCCCCCTATAAATTTCATTGCCTTTGGATTAATAGTAGTCTGTGCGCATGCGCAAACGTTAATTTCTTATAACGTCGACTTTTCAATCATTTCGACTCGTGCTTTGTCCTTCAACTAATTCCTTCTACTCGTCCATGTTACAACATATGAGGAAGCTATACTGTCCACCCAACTTGGTAGACGTTTTTCCAATACTACCTAGCAACCACTGGTTACCAATATTTTTAAGACTTGAGTTGATTTTGTAAATCAATTTCAATAAAATCATAATATTAATAAATATCTTGGTTTTCAGAATTCATAATGAAAATTGTCCTAATACGAGACAGTCTCATTTTGGGAACACTGTCTACCTCATACTGGGCAACCTGTTGTCATTCTGGACAAAAACGGAATTTGTCGTAAGTTTAGTTTATGGTAATTTGGTTTTTTCAAGCATTTTAATGAAAACTAATTGAAATTTAGAAATGAAATATTGAATATGGGATGTGAATGAATAATAATAGCAAAAACCAAATGTTCCAAATATTTTTGGCTGGCCTCTCTCGCGATTTCAAAAAATAGTATCTCATATTAGCTTATTAGCGAATTTTTGAAGAAAATTAAGCTATTGCTCTCGCCTCAAAATTTGTAGAATGTGAATTTTTGAAAAAATTTTATGCAGAAATCAGTTTTAGGCTATTCTCAATCATATTCTGAAGTTTAACGCATTTTTTTATGTATGTATGTATGTATATATGTATATATGTATGTATGTATGTATGTGTCATTCCAGACGATAACTGTCCGTAGAATTGTGCTAGAAACTTCAAACAAATTTTAAAATGTTAAGGACACAAAACGAAAGTTCAAGTTCGTTGGCCAGCATGATCGGATTACATCTTCGGGTTGAAATCTTCAAAAATGTAGTCAAAAATTTCAAAATAGCCTGTTTTTTGCGATTTGTTGTGCGAAATAATTTTTTCAGCATACTAACATGTGGTATATTCGGAATCAGCGTAAAATTTCCTATAAGAATATGTATCAAGTTTTCAAAAATTTCAAAGTTGAAAAATCAGTCAAAAATCGAAATGCCGTTCGCTAGTTGTAAAAATCGGTAATATTTGCATGAAACATTGTCCAAATTCAGATTGAACTACTCTTATGGAAGTATCCCTGTATAACCAATAATTTGATTCCATGTTTGTCTGTCAAAATCTTTAACTAAAATTTCTCAACACGATCAATAGCGACTGAAATGTCGAAGATTTCTTCAAAAATTCGCTCCTGGGGTCATGCTGCATGACTGGACTTTTTTCCCCTGTATCAAAAGCAAACGAACTTGATCGACGCTTCGCACAGGTTTTTTCAATGCAGACAACTCCGCATTTGTCGATCTCCACAATTACGAATATTTGGGTGAAAGACCCTAATTCCAGTCATTTGTAAAACTAATGTCTTCCAATTTAGCCCGTTAATTACCAAACATTATTAAATACCGAGAATCAACACATTAATAATCAATTAGCGGTTACTCACTTATAGTAAATTTACATCGAATTAAACGGAATTCCACGTAATTCTGGTCACATCGTTCGGTGCTGCTGCTGTTAATTTTCCCTGTTGTTTTATAAATTCGTTTAAAAGTGCCCAGCTAGGAGTCGCAGAACAGTTTAATTGTTTCGATTGGGTTCTGTTTACAATTGGATGACGCTCCGTAATGGTAACGTCAATCAATTCATTGCCACGTTCCCAGGAAGTTATACATTAATTTCACCCGAGATTTTAGAAACAGAATTCAAACGATTCCTATAGTACATTTCCATCCAACAAATCTGAATTAAGATGTGTGATGCTGTTTGCATGCACCGCCCTTCGAAATCCTACGGAACGGAGAGAGAGAACGAACCCGACCTACTTTACTGGCTTTGGGCCTCACAAATTGCGGTTTAGCCAGAGTCCCCCAGTTTTGTTTATACCGCCAATTACATTGATTGCCTTAGTGGACGCCGGCTTCAGCGGATGATCGCTGTTTGTGTGTTAAATTTATTGATCAACCAGCTTTATCGGTGATAAAATCTACATTTCGTAGTGATTTCCTGGCTATGAAATGACTGCGATAAACGATATAACGGAGTTTCAGGGTAAAAAATATTTAGAAACCAACCCTAAATTCGTAGGTTCATGGTGGTTCATTTTTCAAGAAAATTCTTGATTTAATTTATTAAAAAAGTCCAGTCATGCAGCAAGACCCCATGAGCGAATTTTTGAAGAAATCTTCGACATTTCAGTCGCTACATTATTTCGATTTTTGACTGATTTTTCAACTTTTAAATTTTTGAAAACTTGATACATATTCTTATAGGAAATTTTACGCTGATTCCAAATATACCACATGTTAGTATGTTGAAAAAATTATTTCGCACAACAAATCGCAAAAAACAGGCTATTTTGACATTTTTGACTACATTTGAAAATTTGAACCTGAAGATGTAATCCGATCATGCTGGCCAACGAACTTGGACTTTCGTTTTGTGTCCTTAACATTTTAAAATTTGTTTGAAGTTTTTAGCACAATTCTACGGACAGTTATCGTCTGAAATGACACATACATGTATACAAACATAAAAAAATGCGTTAAACTTCAGAATATGATTCTGAATAGCCTGAAACGGACTTCTGCATAAAATTTTTTCAAAAATTCACATTCTACAAATTTTGAGGCGAGAGCAATAGCTTAATTTTTTTCAAAAATTCGCTAAAACACGTTTTTCAACATTAAAACATGATTTTCTCTCCTGATTAGCAAAGTAAAAGTAAAATTGACTGTACCGTTAGAATGAGTATTAAATGAAACAGTTTTGGTGAAAACTGACGGCCTCTAAGATTAATTTTGTAGAATGGCTAATTTTTAATTTTTTTTTTTTTTAATTCCCAGTTTTTAAAAGAATTTAATTCAAAATAATTTGTCGATTAGGTAGATGGATACCTATTACTTTTAGCACGAAAATAAGTCAATTGTTGGATGTTTATTATGATAAAGTCTTGGTAACTCAAAGTAACTCAGATCTGGTACAAGGAATACATTGGTGGAATGCCTACAAAAAGAATCAGATTAAAATCGTTTGCCTCCTTTTGCCTTTAGTAAGGTTATTTATTTATTTATTTTATTATTTATTTATTTATTTTTTCGTAAGAGGAGAAAAGACGATTTCACATTTGCTTCCAACTTATCTTCGCAAATGAGTCAGATGTGTTGTATTACGACTTAGTTATCTCAGAATTTAAAAAAACCCATCCTACATTTTGAAAAATGAGAAAAAACCTTTTTCGGATCTCTAAAAATGATTGTTACGTATGAAGGCTTCATTTGCGACCCATCATGTGGCATAGATTTATTCAACGTTAAATATCTTACATGATTAAACCGGACACATAAGTAAGCATCTACCCTCTCACAACAGGGACCCCATCCCTTCGCCGTTAACCTCCCTCAACCCCCCCCTCCTTACATTCCTTCCAAGCTTAGAATGTTGGTAACTTGGCTTGAATTAGTCCAGTAAGAGTTATCTATGTGCCCATATCTACGTGTTTTGTACATTTTTACCATACAGTTCTGTGGTGAACAAAAGTTACCTTTTATTTAAGACGATCTTCTGACTACACTATTGCAATTGTAAGTCAATTGTATGTCATTTTATTAAGAATACTACTACTAAGAAAAATTAAAATAGTAGCTATACTCTAAGAATATTTATATTTTATGGGTTTTAAAATCATGCCTTTGATTAATATGTCCTGAAGATGAGAAACTACATTCTCGAAACGTTGGCGAATTAAGAAGTTTTCTTTCACCGACCCCCAACATCAATCCCTTATATATGTATATATAAAATTGAGAGATTAAAATTGATTGAGATTAAAATTCCGTTTTTGCGCCAAAAAATCAAGGTTTTCCAAACGAAAGGACGAGTTTGTTGGCCAGCAATTTTCGGGCACCTTAGGTTGGTCAAATTTCAAAAGAAATGCTATAAAAAAAAAAAAAAATCACTAAAAATAGCAAAAAACGGCTAAAAATATTTAAATTAATTTTTTTAGCAGATTATTGCTCATACGAACTAATTCACCCTCGAATTCGGCGGAAATAAACTAAATTTTCTTGATCTGTCCATCTCTTAGGTAAATGAGAAGCATGATTTTTCAATCTATAGAAAAGATACATATAGCGATATAACGATCCATAGTAGTTCAAATCACCCTTTAGTACATAAGCATGCAGCCTTCCATAGTATGATCAACCGAGCACTATCTATTCCAATGAGTGAACAAAATTTATCAAAAGAAAAATCCATTATCAAAAGCATAGCGGCTAGTAACGGATATGGAGGAGATCTCGTTGATACCGTATGGGATAAGGTTCTTAGGAAAAAGAGTAGGGAAAAAGTTTCCAATCTGGCTTGGGAAGATGTAACTTTAGAAGAAAAGCAATGGATAAGTTTACCTTATTATGGGAAAATTTCTGATAAAAGTGGCAAAATTCTATCATCGAGAGGTTATAAAGTAGGTTTTAAAACTAAAAATAGTCTTAACGCATTACTAGGATCCGTTAAGGACAAAATTAGTGTGCAGGATAAAAGTGGAGTTTATAAATTAAAATGTTCTTGTGGCTACGAATATAGAGGTCAGACTGGTAGGAAATTTAGGGAAAGAATAGACGAGCATATGGAGGATTTCAGGGAAAATAAGGGTAAGTCTACATTTGCAAAACATCTTAAGGAATCTAATCATAGTTGCAATTTTGATTTGACAGACAGACAGTTTGTAGAATTTCTTCATTTTCGTCCAAAGGGAGGTATGTTGAATGTACTTGAAAAATTCGAAATTATCAAAAGTGACAGGTCTGGTAAATGTTTAAATGAGGATATACCTCAATATATTTCACCACTGATAGGTCCATTTCTGTAAACCTTGGAATTATCCCTTCACACTGTTGAAACCATATTTAGTTATTTCCCCCTTTCACTTCATCTGATTAGCTATAATCCCCTTTCACTTTGTATGCACTTAATTGGTTGTACCTCCTGCCCCTTTCCTTTCTCTCGACCAATGGGATTCAATCTCCCTACACCTGTCACTATATAAGCTGTGTCCTTTCTAATGTGTCTTCAGTTATTGTTTGTTACTGATGATGGCCTAACCGTCGAAATCAATTTAACATTGTAACTCTTTATTTTTCGTGGAAATAGACAACGTTTTTCACTAAATTCCGTTATGTTATTGCCCATATACAGTTTATTAATTATAAAATATAACATTAAAAATGTAGTATGCTGAAAAACTGAAAAATGTACTTAAACTTTATTAAAATATGCTAAAAAATCTATAAAAACTGCAAGAGAGTTAAAAATCGAAAATCTCTTTTTGAATCGCAGAATATCATATAGAACGAGTTTTTTGCCATAAAATTGGTAGTTAACAATTTCTGTTCCCTCAAGGTCCCCTTAATTTTCAAAACAATGTAACAGAACACAGTACGTTAATTTACGAAAATCCGCTCATACGATCATGCTGCATGACTGGATGCACTGGATTGACTGTGTTTTAGAGGGTAAAACTAGTTAGTTCAGATGAACTTTGGATCTAGTCCGTTATATGCCAGCAAACTTTGGAGGTACCCCCCGCCGCGCCGTGTTCAACAAATCTGAATTTGTACTAGGGGATTGACTACTTGATGTTTTGTGCTTATGAGATGCGAGCGTAGCGAGCATCCTGATCACTGATCTAAGCAAATAATCTGTGTAAAATCTCTCCAAGAGAGAGACAAGCTTACACTAGTTTTGACTAGTTACACGGATCAATGGTCTGAATGCTCGCTACGCTCGCATCTCAAACATTCATAACAAGTAAACAATGCCTAGGGTAAGAACATAGTGAAGCGGTGAGGGTAGAGTGTAGCCGAGAGTGTAGCTGAGAGTTTTATCACCCTCGATGTTACCGGCGCTTCACATGCACATAATAGAGCAGCATGTTATGAGGGTTCAGTCTGCAAAATGTCGTCGGACAGTGATGAAGATTTTTATACGTGAGCTGTGCGCTCAAAATCCCCTTAACCCTCCTGTACCCTCGTGGTAAAGAAATAGGGGAAGAATATCCGAGCCGAAAGGCTAGCGGGTCGTTGCGGGAATCAGCGCCGCTCCCAGCTCCACTGTTTTAGCATGTCTACCTAATGTATTATTTTAAACCCTCTCAGCTACACTCTCGGCTACACTCTACGCTCGCCACTCCACTATGTTTTTACACTTAGCAAAAATACAGATCGGTTGCACATGGCAGGACAATAACCTTAGTAGGATATCCCCTCCAAAGTTTGCTGGCACATAGCGGACTACATCCGAAATTTTCAGGGATCGTACGGTTCACGCTGTAGGTATGGTGCAGAATGAACTTCATCGCATCCATCCAACATGAAGCTTTTGTGCTTGCGCACACGTAACATCGGTCAATATCATTTTCTCAATATCATTTTCTCAATACCTAAGTGACTGATTTTGACATTTTATTCTCCATCCTAATTCACTCTTTCCCCCAAGCATAGGAACCCACTATGGAATCTTTCAAGCTAATTTAATACATTTAAATGATCTTCACATTCACTTGGCATATGATGTAGTCTCTCGCTCTCCTATTCACTTGGCATATGATGTAGTCTCTCGCTCTCCTAATCCCAGCTGTTGGATCCCCTGTTATTTGCTTGGCAACCACAACATGCGTATTGGCAACCACACCGTACTGTACAAGGACTACCCATTGAACACCTTGCTGAGGTGGCTAGCGTAGCTACCCGGTCGTGAAAATGGCGATACTTGCGGGCCCATATATACTTTATGAAGCCCATTACACCCACTGTGAGAAGTTCGTTACCATCCACTGAATCATCCAGAGCAGGTGCAAACTCAGCAGACGAGTTGGGTTTTGGAGCTGTTGGTGTTGCTCAGTCGCACCACAACAACTGCCGCAGCAGCGCGAGCGACCTCTTAGCTCGAGCACCTAAGGGCAGGAAGGCGCTGGCGGCGTAGACACGGGATGCTGGCTGAAACGGAGACAATACCAAGCCACCCGCCTTGACAGTACATGGATGTAGACGCGCGCGCACACGCACACACACTTTTTTTTTTAAGAAACCTCCCCTCAAAGACGGAGGGGGCACGCCATTAAATTGAAAAATAAACAAATAAAATAAAAAACGCTGCAAATTATTTCACAAAGGTTTATTATTTTTTCAATTGAGTATGATCGTAGTTTTAGTTGGCTAGCGTACGTCATAAGGCCCGTCCAGACTCCTCGGCGTGTCCTACTTCGAGTTGCCACAACCTATACTTCTATAATTATATACGCATGTTTATATTTCTCGATTTGAGCTCCTATCTATTCAAATAGTTATTGCCTTAATAATATCATTATCTAAGTACGTACGAAAAGTCGAGAGGATATGTTATTAAATATGCGTAGGAAAAGCTTTGGTATTAACACACAAATTCGTTTTTCGTTGTTCATATTTATATGACCTTGAAAAAAAACAAAAAACGTATTCATGCCTCGAAGGAACGCCGGCGCCGTACCCACCACAAGGTGCCGCGGCGCCGGCGCCTCCTCTCACTCCACCCCCCCGCTCGCCCCCCTCACCACCCACCGTGACTCCCTGCCAAGCGTGCCAGGCGTGCGTGCGTCGAAAAAGACACTTTTTCGCCCGTTTTTGGCCCATAGCATCTATGCGAGTAAAACGATCGGGATGGTTAAACGTTAGGACCAACTAGACCCCAAATTTTTTAAGTCAATTCTTAGGCCTTTTATGGCCCGGACGGCGGACGGCGAACGGCGGACGGCGGACGGGGGACGGCGGACGGACATTTCAAATTTGGATTCTACGCACCTTGAAACGTAAAGTGACAAAGTTTGAGGGGGGGTTATAAAAATTTTTTGCTACACGATCACATAGGCTTATTATTGGAAATAATAAACCAAAAGTGGGGAGGACGCCCAGGTTTACCCGACGCCGGCTCTAGGGATAAGGGAAGTTGCAGGATGAGGAGGAAGAATGGGATGAAAGGAAGTGCCCCTATAAAACGACCACCAGTTCAAGAACCCCTCAGGACGCGGGTGGTGATACCACGGAGCACTCCTGCTGAGATGCCCAACTCAAGTAACTCCGTGGCGCTTTTCCGGCACAGGTTGCAGCCATGACACGGTTGCAGCCATCACCTTGATATTATTGGTCTCCACTCCTTTTAGCTCGGAAATTGCTTGCCGCAGGTCATTTCTATCATACTTATTTATTTTAGCCCTACAGGTCTGCTCCATGTCCATGCTACCACTAACTACCTGGACATCCAGGATTATGGCAGACCCATCGGGCTTGACGTCAACAATATCCGGCTTCTTGCCCCGGTCACTCAGCATGTGATGTAGTCTCTCCCTCTCAACAGCCTAACCGCTGGATGACACACACAAACACATACACAGACTTACAAGAATACCCACACCCTTCTCTCTCACTCACTTTCTATCTGTGGTCTAAAGATCAAAATGCGAGTGGAAGTTTTGATTTTGGCAACAGCAACAAAAAAGTTGTTCATCTCCCGAAAGAGAAAGCAAGGCTTTTCTATAGGTAGACTATTATTTAGAAAAAAAAGGAATCCGGTCAAGGGGGAGCTATACGACTGGGAATATCATGTTTTATATTCTTAGGTCTCCATTACAAGGAATATTACCTACTTTAACTTTTACTGTTTTTTAAACCCCCGTTAATTAATTTCCGTGCACACGAAGGGGATCTAGGTACCATCCAAAAAAGATTAGAAAAATGAATATTAAAAACCGCATTAATAAATAAAAGCTTAAATATTTGAGAGGGCGACCAATGAAAAATGGGTCTCCTTTGGGGTTGGGCGGAGGTAATTCGTTCTCCCCTCTCCCTCGCTCTCCCGCCGTTGGCCCGCTGGTTCCTACGATGTCTCACCCTGTTAAATGAATTCCTGCCTCCCCTGTTACCCGCGCCTATTACACGTTTAATGTCTGCCCAGTCGCCCACCGAATCTGGTTACCAATGAATTGCTTAACCTTTATAGCAAATGAAAACCCGTTCAATAGTCACGGAAGCCAAAAATGTTGTACCGTAGCAACCCGCTTGCCATCGGAGTTTCTTGTTATGTAGTTCTGAACGGTTTCCGCATTAGTTCTGAATATATTTATAGTGGATATACCAAGATTCGTTTCGTAAGCTTATATTTTTAGCAGTTACCTGACTTTAGATCTGACCACACAATAAATTACAAAAAGGTATGGCAAGGCGTGTCGACCGCTTCCCTCACCCCAAGCTTCCAATGTCTCAGTTAAAAGTGATTCTTACCCCTGACAGCTCATTTTTTTTTTCAATTCTAAATTCGATTGGAATGTGTTAGATTTATTGACAAATATGTGTAATAATCAACATTGTGTACAAAACTAGTGGGTCCACAGCGGGTAGTTTACAAAAACGTGATAGTAAGATACATATACTCAGTCAATATTTTTTTAAAGGATGATAGATCCTTAACTTCTGTGAATAGGGTTAATTCGTTCGATTCACCATCCAAAAAAAAAAAAACATCTAAACGACTGTTGAGAATAATATCGTCGTAAAATCTATCGAAATCCGTACAAAACACGTATTTTTGAGGTGTTTTGTTCGTCGTCGTCGCCACATCATGTCGGATTGGCACCAAAACCTATACTGTATATGTGTCTAAGGACTCTACCTGCCAAATTTCAAGTTCAAGTTTTTATTTTAAGGGGAGACATGTTGCCTTCCGTCAATAAACAGTGTGCCATCATGGACTGCACTGGCAAATCGGAAGGGAAAAAAACGAGGGGTACAGTGATGACCACTGTTTAGCCCCTAAAGCGGATAAAATACCCCATAAATAAAATAATACAAGTAAGACTAGATTAAGAATAGACAGCTTATAACTAAATACGTGTTACTATCTATAATCAGCAAAGTGAAATAAACCTGTGACTAGATGTTCATAAAACTATAACTAGATATATATAAATATATCACAGTTCGTAGTCGAGCTCAGGGTTCGAAAACAATAGGTATTGGACCTTGTTTGTTCCAGATAAAATGTCAACTCAAGGTCCCGACTCGGAGGTCCATAAGGTCTGGGCAGTCCACCAGGAAGTGGCGGATGGACAGAACACCCCCTCACCTCCTACTCACAACATCTCGAGTATCTGCGCTAAGCAGGTATCAGTGAGTAAGACTGGTATGACCAGTGGCAATCCGGTTCACCACTATTCGGTCCCTCCTTGAAAGTTGGGTTACGAAAGGGCCCATCGGGCAAGTGTCCTGAAGGACACCACACAAACCAGTGACCCCATCCTGCCATTACTCATGCCAGATGGAATTGGCTTTATGTAGCATGTGGAAGATTAGATCCTCAATGCGTATAGGCATCATATCGATGGAGTTATCACCAAAGACCCTCCTCGCAAGGGCATCAGCACACTCATTGCAATGAATACCCACATGGCTGGGCACCCACATAAAAGTTATGGTTGAGCCCAATGTTGTGGCTTGGTGTAGCGATACACGTAGGCTTTGTATTGGGGTTCATCAGAAAATGTGGCTCTGATCGCCTCGATGATACTTAGTTAATCGCTACAGATCACATAATTTCTAAATCCCAACAACTCGCAGTGTCGAACAGCCAGTGTTATTGCCCACAGCTCCGCTGTGAACGGAGACGCAACAGGTGGTATGTGTCAAATGACATGGAAGTTGGAGCATCATAGAGCAAAGCCATCGTAATAGTTTCATTTTCAAGGAAAATTTGCTTAAAAAACTCAAGCGATGTTAGAAATTTTGTATCTTTAAAACGAACATAAATGAGTATTATACTACACTAAGTATAACTTCGCGAAGGTTAAAACCTCGAATGCCGTCCTATTGAAAATACTGGTCCCACCTTTATTTATAGCCCAACCAATTAATTTCACTTCGAGCAAGATAATAATAATCGAGAGCCCTTTAGTTTTCCAACATCCCCGTGACTAGTTTGACCCACTTTCCCCGAATCCTCGTTTCTTTCAACATTCATCTTGGCTATAGATTTGAATTAAGATAATTGTGTCGGAATGTCCACCCCCAACGTGAATCTAATAAAGAACTTTTAATGGGACTGATATCTCCTGTGAAATAGTGTGAGAAAATGAGTTTAATGGATATCAAAATCGTGTTGGAAGTGTGGCTTTCATTTCATTAGATATTGAAGTCGGAAGGTACTTCTTCTTTCAGAAGGTTGCAATTTTTTACTTGCTCTTGGCATGTCGCGGTTCTCTGAACGGTATTGGTTTCGGTTCTGTCCATCAGTCTGTGTCTGGCCAATCCCTTGTCTCGGACAAAGCTACACTGAATAACAGTCCGATTTATCAAAAGAAAAATCCATTATCAAAAGAATATCAGCTAGTAATGGCTACGAAGGAGATCTCGTTGATACCATATGGGATAAGGTTCTTAGGAAAAAAAGTAGAGATAAAGTTTCCAATCTGGTTAGGGAAGATATAACTTTAGAAGAAAAACAAAGGATAAGTATACCTTATTATGAGAAAATTTCTGATAAAATCGAGGAAATTCTATCATCGAGGGTTTTAAAACTAGAAATAGTCTTAGAGCCTCCATCTGTGGTGCTCGGAAAGTGGGTTTTCGTTTGATCTTATTAATTAACTTCCAGGAACCCTGTGAATCCTTAACTAGTCCAAAGTCTTTATCAATGTTTTCGTAGTAAGAGCTTTCTTTTTCTTTATAATGTCTTTTATATTTATCATTCGCATTTTTGTATTTAATTAGGTTCTCCGTGTTGAAACGCTCCCTACAAATATTCAAGAGCTTCATGGATTCCTTACGTAGGTTGTAGCAGGAATAATCAAACCATGGCTTCGCGAACGAGGGACCCTGTTTTCCGAGGTATTCGAAGGTGAATCAGCTGTACGCCCTAGTCGTTTCGTTAGGTCCCTTCAAAGACAAAATCAATGTTCAGGATAAAAGTGGGGTTTATAAACTAAAATGTTCTTGCAGCTACGAATATTTCGGTCAAACTGGTAGGAAATTCAGGGAAAGAATAGAAGAGCATCAGGAGGATTTCAAGGAAAATAAGGGAAGGTCTACATTTGCAAAACATCACTTTGACTGCCAAGGCAAAAAAGTAGGAACCTCTCCCAGGGCCAAGCACATTTTTTCTTGTCTTTCATTTACTGAATCATTTTTGAGTAATGTAGTAAAATTATTTTCAAGTTTTGACTTATTTTGATCGAAAATGGCGCGTGACCCAAATAGGGACACGTGGCCTGTAGGGGAGAAACTGGATGCAAATTGTCAGCAGTGGGCCACGTGTACCACATGTGGGACACACGCAAGATAAGCAAATTTTGCCAGTAGGTAGTAGTAGGTTGGTAGTAGCTCATATCAAAAATCCAACGAAAGAGATATAAACATGAAATGCAATCATCAGAATCGGATATGACATAAAAAGCGATATAAAAACCAACCTTCACCCAAACAAGAAGTTACCTACTCCTTATTCTCCTTCTCGCGCTATCACTCTGCAACCTTGTGTCCACACAACATTTCGTATACTGAAAACGATGGAGGAAAACCAATAATTTGAAGATTTCATGCATTCCTCCATGGAGAACACAACCCCATGTAGAAAACCTTCTCTCACTTCGAAGTGTTCCATTTTGTCTCAGTTGCTATTAGCATCAAGTTGTTTTGCCCAGACCAAGCATGTTCCCTGTCACCCCGGATCCAGTCAAGGTCATTTCAAGGTACAACTTGTTGGAAACATGTGATCCTGGCTTGGGCCAGAGGCTAGAAGAGAAGGTTGACTGTGTCCCTTAATTGGCACACGCGGCCCCCCAAAGGAAACTTGTGTGTGACAGATATGTCACACGTGGCAGTCAACGTGTTAAGGAATCCAATCATAGTGACAATTTTGATTTGACAGATTGTAGAATTTCTTCATTTTTGTCCAAAGGGAGGTATGTTGAATGTACTTGAAAGATTCGAAATTTCAAAAGTGACAGATTTGGTCAATGTTTAAATGAGGATGTCCCTCAGTATATTTCACCTCTGATGAGTCCATTTCTATAAAGCTTGGAATTATCCCTTCACACAGTTGAAACCATATTGAGTTATTTCCCCCCTTTTCACTTCATCTGATTAGCTATAATCCCTCTTCACTTTGCTTGCACTTAATTGGTTGTACCTCCAGCCCCCTTTCACAGAGGTAAACTCATCAGTTGTGATTCTTTTTTTTTTTTTTTTTTTTTTTTTTTTTTTTTTAACAAGCACCTACTACCTACGTTTTAAACAGTATGGTTCAAGGATTGGTTATACAGGGATACTTCCATAAGATTAGTTCAATCTGAATTTGGACAATGTTTCATGCAAATATTACCGATTTTTACGACTAGCGAACGGCATTATTTCGATTTTTGACTGATTTTTCAACTTTGAAGTTTTTGAAAACTTGATACATATTCTTATAGGAAATGTTACGCTGATTCCGAATATACCACATGTTAGTATGCTGAAAAAATTATTTCGCACAACAAATCGCAAAAAACAGGCTATTTTGAAATTTTTGAATACATTTTTGAAAATTTCAACCCGAAGATATAATCCGATCATGCTGGCCAACGAACTTGAACTTTCGTTTTGTGTCCTTAACATTTTAAAATTAGTTTCAAGTTTCTAGCACAATTCTACGGACAGTTATCGTCTGGAATGACACATACATACATATATACATACATACATTAAAAAATGCGTTAAACTTCAGAATATGATTCAAAATAGCCTGAAACGGATTTCTGCATAAATTTTTTTCAAAAATTCACATTCTACAAATTTTAGGCGAGAGCAATAGCTCAATTTTCTTCAAAAATTCGCTAAAATACTAATTTTTGACCAGTATTGATGAGATTGATGGTGAGGGGAACAAATTGTCGAGCGAAAAGGGGTGACGCAAGGTATCTACAAGGGGAAAGTCATGTTAACCACCATGTTACTTAGATCCTTCGCCCCCTACCCAGGGTTGCCAGTTGTCCGGTTTTGGCCCGGACAGTCCGGGTTTTCTCTAAGCTGTCCGGGCCAAAATTGAAAGCCTCTTTGGACACCAAATGTCCGGTTTTTGCAAAAAGAGTGGGAAATGTCCGGTTTTTTGTTTTCAAACAATGCGTCTTCCATAAGGGAAAATTAGCTGCCCTCTTTCTATATAAGAGCGTTCCTTCGATTGCACCCATTGACATGACTTCACTCTTCCGTGTTCTGCTTCACAATATTTGAGGGATATTATTTTTCCAAGAAGTCTTTATTTGTCCTGGATGTCCAACCTCATTAGGTGTCAACTACATTGATTCCGTACTTTAATTTTTGTATGGGTTGTTCCAAATAATATGCTGACATGAATACGATTTGATGGAAACCACCTACGATATTTTTGCACACGAAACGCGCTGCTATATGAACTCAGTCCACCGACGAGCTGCCGTGACTCTTCTAAACCAACTACATCAAGATTGTGTTACGTTTATGCCATCGTAATGTCCAAAATCATGAACTTTTGAAATTTTGTCACGTTCTTTCATATTAAGGAACACTCGATCTCTTCTTTAAGCCGTTAGTTGAGCATTCCGTCTTCCAGTTTTAGACGTAGGTCAATTATCGCATAATCGGATTTATTTTATATGTATACAGATAAAATGATGTTTAGGCAAAAACGAGTATTAATTTTCCCCTCGCGTATGTATCAATGTAACATAATATATTTAATACGGTAACTTACGAAAATTTGCTCATACGATCATGCTGCATGACTGGAACTTTTCTTCATTGGTTAGTCTAGGTTATCCCCAGTTACTGCATCTTTAAGACTCGTGAACAACTCCTGATCTAGCGACAAGAGGCGAAGTAGGAACGTTCTCCTGTTTTCCACGTGAACTGCATCACACTTTTTTTACCTTATACCTACGCACGTATCCAATTTAAAATAGCGGTTAATGACAATTGTCCATCATGGTAACGCGGTGAACTGGCGAGCCTGAAATTTACTTTACATCCTGCTGCATACTTTAAGAACAATTCTCATCCCCTCTCGCATCCTCACTCCTCGTTTCTCCGATCTAAATGACCTCATGAAGCGGCTGGTAATGAGCCGCTATGGCAACATTGGAACGCTGGCACCTAACTGGTAGGATTGCGGTCTCGCCTTCTGGCAGTTTACTGTCCCTTCGCTTCATCTAATTCTATTTAATACTCATCCACCTCCGAGCTCCATCTGCTTTGCGCAACAAAAGTGGGTAATTACTGCCTTTATGAACAGGGAACTCACGAAACTAAATGTAGTTTAATGTATTGCGGCAGAGCACGGTGGGAAAATCAGCCAATCTAGAAGGACATTCGAAAAATTTTTTGTCAGCAGACCTACGAATGGACTTCATGTTACCATGAGGGATATTGACAATTCGGAATTTCAAATAAGGATGCTCAAACTAGCAACAGAAAAATGTACCCTAGTGAGGGGATCGCCAGGAGTAGCAGCTTGAGTGGTTACCTGAGTTCGTTTGTCAATTTTCCTTGGGTGACTATTAAAATGTCAAGTAAATCGTACTGCAGATGATTCGGATGCAAATCCAATGGTGTCAATGTATTATTTCCCTTTCACCATTTCCCCCAAAGAGGAAAACGAAATGTTTGAATGACTAATAAGTTTGGATCGAAAGAACAATCAGGCCTGCAATTTATCTGAGAAAAGACGTTGAGAATGGGGGGAAAAATGTCAAATCTTTATTATAGGAGCATTTTATTGCCAGATAATTACTTCATTAGCAGTAAATTACCTACTTATAAATGCGAAGTTGTTTACATCCCTTGTGTATTCGGGCTGATATCGTCCAAATTTTGCCATGCTCAGTTGCTCACTAAACTAAACGTAACAGTGCACGATTCCGGTGCCCTTTCTCTTATCGTCTACGGGATCACTCGGGACAATCTATTTTCGAGATTGCGAAGTGAAGGGAATCACGCGGGTGTCTCAATTTTCGCCCCTAGGACTCGACGGGAGCACTGGAGCCGTCGCTCTATAAACGAAAGTCACCTAATGCAGGAACCTAGATTTTAGGCATTACAAAAATCAAAATGCAAAACACAAAAAAAAAATTATTTGATAAACTTTGATTCAGGCATTATCTAGGAGAAGAAAAGAAGAAGGAGAGGGAGATATTATTTGGAACAACTCATACAAAAATTAAAGTACGGAATCAATGTAGTTGACACCTAATGAGGTTGGACATCCAGGACAAATAATATCCCTCAAATATTGTGAAGCAGAACACGGAAGAGTGAAGTCATGTCAATGGGTGCAATCGAAGGAACGCTCTTATATAGAAAGAGGGCAGCTAGTTATTTACGAAGGCAGTTTTCGCAATTTCCCCTTATGGAAAACGCGTTGTTTGAAAACAAAAAACCGGACATTTCCCACTCTTTCTGCAAAAACCAGACATTTTGTGTCCAGAGCGGCTTTCAATTTTGGCCCGGACAGCTTAGAGAAAACCCGGACTGTCCGGGCCAAAACCGGACACCTGGCAACCCGGGGTAGGGGGCGAAGGATCTAAGTAACATGGTGGTTAACATGACTTTCCCCTTGTAGATACCTTGCGTCACCCCTTTTCGCTCGACAATTTGTTCCCCTCACCATCAATCTCATCAATACTGATCAAAAATGAGTATTTTAGTATTAATTAATAAATTATTATAATAAAGAAACACACAAACAAACAAAAAACCGACGAAACAACAAAAACTAATGATGCCCGTCACGTGTGCCCTTGTAAGCAGAATAACAACAGAATAGCAAATCGGTAAGGTCGTTGTTTACGTGCTGCGCTCTATCACGAGCTTTTAATGATCGGAGCCCCATTATAGGAATCGGAAACTACGCTTCACAACTATTTTTCAATTGACAGGGATAAAACGAGAATGGGACCTACCTCATATTGTAATTCCCTTTTCTGCACAATGCACGAGGGAGGTTATTAAACAGCACTATAGTACCCTCTCTCTTCAGGCTATTATTGGACGTCCTTTGTGAGGAGAGGGTTTATAAATTGGGAGGAACCCCCAGAGACGAGCGATATTTGCGTTCAGCATGAGGTACCTGATCTAAGATCATGGTCTCAACAAGCTCCTTTGAAGAGCATGCTGTAAAGCCGAGCTCCTTTGGAATCGCGAGAACATCAAGAGTTCTGACAAGCAGTTGATTTGGTCCTTTCAATCTAGAAATTTATTGGAAAAACAGTCTTTGTACTTTTCATTCTCCATCGCTCAGTGATTTACCACCCATGGCAATTAACCACACTGGAAAATGAAATGATTCTCATGTATTTCTTCACGTAGTTCTCCACGAATTATATAGACGGCTAAAAAATTACCGAATAGGTGTCTTGGTTAGCAATAGCCATACTTATTGAATTGAGTTAGATTCCGCAAAACATGTAGTATAAACAGTAGACTACTATAGAATCATACGTCATTATTATCTATGCATTTATTCATTTATTTAATGCCTTTGAGACAATAAGGTATTAGCGAATTCCTCACCTACATCGGCAACTTCTGAAAACAAGCTAATTATTTTTTTCCATCTTTTTAGCGAATTTTTGAAGAAAATTAAGCTATTGCTCTCGCCTCAAAATTTGTAGAATGTGAATTTTTGAAAATTTTTTATGCAGAAATCCGTTTCAGGCTATTCTGAATCATATTCTGAAGTTTAACGCATTTTAGCGAATTTTCTTAGAAAATAAAGCTATTGCAATGGCTCCAAAATTTTTAAAATAAAAATTTTCAGAAATTTTCTTCATCGAAATCTGTTTTGAGGCATTCGCTCATGGGGTCATGCTGCATGACTGGACTTTTTTTAGTCTTACACCATCGCGAAACCTGATCGACCTGACGATGATTCGGACTGCAAAAATTTTTGGTTTACCAACTGATAGTGTTGAAGTGAAGGTGAAGGTGGAAAATGAGATGAAGAGTCCATCCAATTTTTAAATATAAGGGTATCTGGAAATTGTTATATTAAAAATGATGTCCCTGTTTCGTGTTTTAGAGAATTATCGTAGAAAATTAAGCTATTGCTAATGAAGCTATACAATATATAATGTCCTTCCACACAATAAATCTTTAAGGTGGGTTTAGACGCTGTAGGGCTTGGCAATCCTGCGAGGCGTTGCAGCGAATCTGATGCGCGAGTAGCGCTCGATAAGCAAGAAAAAACGCTGCAAATTATTTCACAAAGGTTTATTATTTTTTCAATTGAGTTTGATCGTAGTTTTAGTTGGCTTGCGTACGTCATAAGGCCCGTCCAGACTCCTCGGCGTGTCCTATTTCGAGTTGCCACAACCTATACTTCTATAATTATATACGCATGTTAATATTTCTCGATTTGAGCTCCTATCTATTCAAATAGTTATTGCCTTAATAATATCATTATCTAAGTACGTACGAAAAGTCGAGAGGATATGTTATTAAATATGCGTAGGAAAAGCATTGGTATTAACACACAAATATGACCTAGGAAGAAACATATATTCATGACTCGAAGGAACGCTGTACCCACGCTGTGCCGCGGCGCCTCCTGTCACTCCACCCCCCTCACCAGCCGCCGTGACCCCCTGCCAAGCGTGCCAGGCGTGCGTCTAACACGTCTAACACTCAAAGTCTCGAAAAAGACACTTTTTCGCCCGTTTTGGCCCATAGCATGTATGCGAGTAAAGCGATCGGGATGGTTAAACGTTAGGACCAACTAGACCCCAAATGGAGTCTATGTGCGAAAGGACGGGTTTTTTAAGTAAATTCTTAGGCCTTTTATGGAACGGCGGACAGACATTTCAAATTGGGATTCTACGCACTTTGAAACGTAAAGTTACAAAGTTTGAGGGGGGGTTATAAAAATTTTTTGCTACACGATCACATATTCTTATTATTGGAAATAATAAACCAAAAGGCGAGAGCTCTGTAACCACGAGGCAATGATGCCGACAACAGCTCCTGCCCTTTTTATAAATCCCCTTGCTTTCGAACGGATTTCAATGAAGAAATTTTTCAAAAAATTTGATTTCAAAATTTTCCGAGCCATTGCAATAGCTTCATTTTCTACGAAAATTCGCTAATAGACTGTACAATCAAAATTATCCATGGACTTTTAACCATAGAAATGAAAACTCCAACGAAATTCTCCCTAAGCAGTTATAAGAAGCTTGTTTTTAAATTTCTTATAGAAAATGAACCGGTTTTTAATCGAAAATGCTTTAATCAGGCAATAAATATGAGAAACAGGCATAATCGTTTCAAACAGAGCTGGGGCAGATATGTTTTTTTTAATTTTCTAATAAAATTTGGGTACATATATGAAAACAACTCCCAACACCCCAGGTCTTGTGCTGTGAGTAATTGACAGAAATAATGGCCAGAATAATATATTTTTACTTTGATCATTCATATGTGTAGATTCAGTAGATTATATGTATATCATTAGATTCACGTATACAGATTCTCATTTCTTGATTTTGTTTAGAAGTTTCATCTTATGTTGTTTTGGTTAATGTCAATAAATAATTTCTCTCTCTCCTGTAGTCCAGTCAATCTAGACATAAAAAGGGGTGTTTGCCTACAAAAGGTCGGATGTTATGTTTCTAACTTTTAATTGGTGTCTTGGCACCCTAATAGTGGGAAACTAAGCGAATCCAACAAAATTTTTATCGGGACAACTTTTGGGGGCCTAAAAACATCGAAATTTTCGGACTTTTTTCAGTTTGTCGCTTATATCTCATTAAGGAAGCCTCGCATAGAAAAAATGATTCTATCCTAAATTAAAGTGCATTAAATTTCGCGTCGAATAACCTATTGGAACATCAACATTGGTTCAGCCGTTTAGGAGCAATCGCTCGCCGAAAAACGGCTATTTTTTTCAAATTTTTCGAAAAATCCATTTTCGGCACTTTGAAGAGCTGTAACTCCAAAACGGTCACTCCAATCGAAAAAAATCATAGAATGAAAGTTGCAGAGCATGAAATTCTGCGTTTAGGAAGCACTAGGAACCTAAAATTACCCAAATTTTCAGGTACATACTCACAATTTTGGTTTATTATTTCTTAAATAATAAACCTATGGAATCGGTCCAAAAAATTTGGTATAACCCTACCTCAAACTTTGGCTTTTTGCGTTTCAAGATACGTAGAATCCAAAAATGCAATAAAAAAAATCCATCTATCCACCGTACGCTGCACGCCGTCCGCTGTACGCCGTCCGCTGTACACCGTCCGCTGTACACAAGCCTGTTTAACAGGGCTATAACTTCCGTAATAAGAGTCGTATTTACACGGGATTTTTTTTTTAATTTTGTAGATCTCAACGTTTCCTAGTAGTAGGTAGTAGGTAGTAGTGGTATTTGACGGCTACCCCGAAGATGCTGGAACAAAACGAGCTGAGCGGCTGCGAAGAATGCTTAGCCACCAATCCGCAGAAGTTATTGTTGAAGCCAGCATGATAAACCAAGTAGCACAGGACAAATTTTTGGCAAATGACAAAAATAAGAGCCGATTCATACTTTTACTCAAGACTGAATTCGAGGAATGTGGCATAGAAGTGAAGCAAGCGAATGAGGACGCTGACTACCTAATTGTTACTTCAGCCATTTCAAAGGTACAGGAGCATCCCATTGTGGTAATAGTTGGGGAAGATATTGATCTTCTGGTCCTCATGACAGGCCTTTGCGCTAACCAGCCCTTAGCCAGAAATCTGTATTTCTTGAAGCCAGGAAGAGGTAGGATTGGTGACGTCTACTACGGCGTTTCATCATTCAGATTCGACCCAGCGACCATTTTGTTCACACACGCCTTCAGTGGGTGTGACACAACATGGGCAATCTTTGGTCACTGGAAGCTGAAGGTGCCGCAACAATCCGCAACAATAACTCACCATTGTTGGAGAAAACAGTCGAAAAGTTCACAGATCCAACGAGTACACCTGAAGAGGTCGCCTCTTACGGCGAAGAGGTTATGAAAGCGCTCTTTTTTCGCTATGGGGACGGGAGCCCATCCTCCACCCTTGATGAGATGAGGTACGTTATTTTTTCGAAGTGTGTCTCCCGCAAGAAGGTCGACTTGGCACGGTTGCCTCCTACGTGCGATGCTGCTCGCTACCACTCTTACAGGACCTACCATCAACTTCAATTATGGCTTGGGAACACGCTCGACCCTGAGCAGTGGGGATGGCGAAGCAGCCCCCAAGGCCTCATACCCATTCAAACGACAAGAGACGTAGCACCGGAGGCACTCCTCAGATACATCTCCTGCGCTTGCAAACAAGGGTGTACATCCGCGTGTTCTTGTCAGAAAGCAGGCTTGCTGTGTTCAACCATGTGCAAGCACTGTGCTGGCAGTGAATGCGATAATTCTCCCTTGATCCCGACTCCTGACGAAGACGAAAATAACGACGTAGACCTCCTAGAGCTTCTCGAATCTGATGAAGAAGATGAAACCATCGTCCCCCCCCCCCCCCCCCCATTCCACCAGAACAAGAAGAGCTAGGCCCTTCCAAACGGTTGAGGAGAAAGTGAACATTTTTAAATCATTTTTTAGCATTTTTCATTCATCATGTTTTAAAATTTTTTAACTTTTTTAAACTTTTTTGTTAACACCATTATCAATTTTATAATACCAAATTACACATTTTAAAAAATTTTGAACACATTTTATTATTGCTGGCTTAAACATCCCTTCCCACCTCCTTGAGTTATTTTTACAGTTACTGTTGAACCTAGAAAGGGTTTTAAACAGTTAAGTAAGATCGTAGAATCGTTGTCTGATGAAATACTTGATATTAGCCTATTGACTTTTTTAAAGGAAAATGGAAAAATTGTCGGTATGTACCTAAATATTGAGCCAATTTTATATTTCGGGCGCTTGCTGAACACAAAATTTCATGCTCTACAACTTTTATTCTATGACTCTTTTCGATTGGAGTGACCGTTTTGGAGTTACAGCTCTTCAAAGTGCCGGAAATGGATTTTTCAAAAAATTTGGAAAAAATTGCCGTTTTTCGACGAGCGATTGCTCCTAGAGAGCTGAACCGATGTTGATGTTCCAATAGGTTATTCGTCGCGAAATTTAATGCACTTTAATTTAGGATAGAATCATTTGTTCTATGTGAGGCTTCCTTAATGAGATATATGAGAAAAACTGAAAAATGTCCGAAAATTTCGAGGTTTTTAGGCCCCCAAAAGTTGTCCCGATAAAAATTTTGTTGGATTCGCTTAGTTTCCCACTATTGGGGTGCCAAAACACCAATTAAAAGTTAGAAACATAACATCCGACCTTTTGTGTTCACCGAAGTCTAGATTGACTGGACTCCTGTGTTATTTGTTGATTCAATATTATACAATCGGTGGTACCTTATTAATGAACGCAGGTATTCTAGCAACCCAAGAAAGTGATGAAACTAGGGAACTATACATCTATAGTAGGCAGGTCCTTTTGCAATCCATCCCACAGTGGGTTGAGAAAACGGCAGATATTTTTCTCACGCCTAAGGTTCGTGGGCATCCTCGCCGAAAAGGAAGGTACGTAAATGACTTATTGGGTACCACATGCGGCTGTAACAGTGGACGGTAAAGGGAAAAGTTTTTCAATTAACTAACACGCTGCAGCCAGAATGAATCAGGAAAGGACGAGGGGAAGCAAAAATGAAGTTGCAGTGATTTCCCATGTTAAACTAGATAATACAAGTTCATGCACTCATAAAAGTTTATATTAGCTGCCATGATATTGCAATGTCGGTGTAGGAGGACTGGGGGTACGGGCGAGCTACTTGAGCAAACTTCCTTTTACTTTGTAAGCAGTTCTGTTGTTCTGGATATCTTCACTAGGGAAGGTACCTATTGTCTCGAGAGGTTCCAGAGAGGAGAGTCTGTGGAATGAGTGACCCCGTGTGCACCCCGTACTGAAGCAGCAAGCTAACAATATATATTGTATTAAGTCTAAAGGGTTATTTCCGCTAGTAGTAAAATTATAATTTACGTACTTTTCGGAGGAATCCGTCGTCACTAGCAAGTCGAGTACTGGGGGCAAGCGCTTTCGATGCAAAGACATCATCATCAGGCCGTCGAAACTGTACTGAAGTCAGGAATTTGGTCATTCACTTTATATAGAGGGGTGATTGATGGGGAAATGGAGGAGAGATGGTGGTAAGGGGAGGGCCGAAGGGGAAAGGAAGAAGTGAAAGGTCTTGGTGATGAGGGGAGGAGAAGAGGGGAAGGAAGAAAGTGTATGAAGTAAGTAAATCTGTCTGTTGGTGATTTATTACCATATATACTCGTATATTGAGATTATACTGCGAGCAGAGTTGGGCGTAATCATAATTACGAATCAAGTTTTATGTGATTTTGGCTTAACAACCGATGCTCGCAACAAATAAGCCCTTTACCGCAGATTTTTCCTTGTAATTACAGTCATAATCATAATTTTTCCTGTGATGACAGCCTTAATCTTAGTATTTCCTGTGATTACTGCAGTAATTCTAGTTTTTCCTGTGATAACAACTGTTGTATGATTACGGTTGTATTCACAGGAAAAACTAAGATCACGGCAGTAATCTCAGGAAAACTTTTGGCTATAACCACAGAAAATTTATGATTATTATAGTAATTACTGGGAAAAATCTGCGGTGATGGGCCTATTCACAGGGAATATAGATTGTTACGGCCAACATCAAATAAAAACCTGCGGTATGCACAACATACCCCAGATCGTAAGTTGTGGGTAACTGATTTTCTCCTCGCTTATCCGCGATTTTTGAAGAAAATTAAGCTATTGCTCTCGCCTCAAAATTTGTAGAATGTGAATTTTTGAAAAAAATGTATGCAGAAATCCGTTTCAGGCTATTCTGAATCATATTCTGAAGTTTAACGCATTTTTTTAATGTATGTATGTATGTATATATGTATATATTTATGTATGTGTCATTCCAGACGATAACTGTCCGTAGAATTGTGCTAGAAACTTCAAACAAATTTTTAAATGTTAAGGACACAAAACGAAAGTTCAAGTTCGTTGGCCAGCATGATCGGATTACATCTTCGGGTTGAAATTTTCAAAAATGTAGTCAAAAATTTCAAAATAGCCTGTTTTTTGCTATTTGTTGTGCGAAATAATTTTTTCAGCATACTAACATGTGGTATATATTCGGAATCAGCGTAAAATTTCCTATAAGAATATGTATCAAGTTTTCAAAAATTTAAAAGTTGAAAAATCAGTCAAAAATTGAAATAATGCCGTTCGCTAGTTGTAAAAATCGGTAATATTTGCATGAAACATTGTCCAAATTCAGATTGAACTACTCTTATGGAAGCAAAAGGAGTGGGGCACAAAAATATTTACCTATTTGACAGTCAAGAAGAGCATTGAGGTTTTTCTTCCATTTGTTTTGTTTTCAATGTGAATTAACTTTGACCTAAACACATGATACATAAATCCCACTTGGGTCATGTCATGCCTTGGGCAACTGTTATGAAAGAATATGGCTACTAAATAATAATCAATCATTATCATTAAATAATATTGATAAATTAATTAGATAAACAAATTAAATTAAAAATACTATCTTACTTAGTACCTACTTACTAAGTATCTCATGTGATCCGCACCCTGGGCATCGTCAAGTGAATGTCCTAAAGAGGCTACATACGAAATTACAGCTTCCTAGAGTGTAAAGTATAGAAATTACCTATTAAAATGATTTTACCACCGCTTCACAAATCAAACCGTTCTCGCAATATTCGGATAACCTGCTATGAATCAACTCATCGAAACATCAGCTCAATGAAATCATCAGAAATTAACAAGCGGTTGCAATCATGTTCACAATATCAATTATTGAGAATGATCACCTGAGTGTACACAAGAAATTATTCAAATAACCTTGCTCATAACTCAGCTTGTTGGCCACGCACTTCGCATTAGTTAACATAATATGTTTGGATAAATTGAGAGCTTTCGAACGAATGGTCAACGAATTTTGTGGGATGAAAAACGACGAAGTACCATTTCCCTGGCAACGACTCGGTTGTAAGCGGAAATCATCAAAATATTTTCGTGAGTAATTTTCCGTGACGTTTTTTTAGTTTATGTGCCATAGCAAAGACATAAAGAAAACAGTTGATTGTTCTCTACGCAACACAGTGAGTCTATTTTATTTATTGGTATCGTGTGAGCAATTTTTCGTGACGATTTTTCAGTTTATGTGCCAAAGCATAGACATGAAAATGTCAAAAATCTCAAAATCAGTACCTGACTAAACTTCAACTTATGTAAATCCGTCGATGAACGTCGTCCTTCGGTGCGAATTCTATTCAAAGTGATCGTTGTAAGTTAATTTCTTTTTGTAACTATTCGTAACTACCGACGGAAAAGGGTTATGTAGCTCTACACATAGAATAACGCACTCCAACTCGACCGACAATACAAAGGCCTTTATTACAAAAGACGTATTCAACAACTTAGGACTGAATAAAATTAGGTACTTATAACACAACGCTATAATACGGACTTTAATTTAGAGTAAATTCTTGGGAACAACCACATGTCCGAACGAACGTAAAGAAACATCATATTTACCTGCAGAGACAACAAAACATTACTACCAACAGGGAACTCTTAGCATGGAGTGACCAGAAGAAATCAGTTTGGCTAATGGAATAAACCGAAACTCCTCTAGTGGAAGCCACTTATGACGTAAATTTCATTCTACGGTCTTTAGAAAAGCTGGAAACCCTGTCTGGGGCAAAGCCCCTAGAATCATGAGAAATTTCCCGTTATGACCTCTTTTTCCCGTGCCTTGCCCTTCATTTCCCGTTTCTTGCCCTTTTTTTCCCTTTTGGTTTATTATTTCCAATAATAAGCCTATGTGATCGTATAGCAAAAAATTTTTATACCTCCCCCCCCCTCTCAAACTTTGTCACTTTACGTTTCAAGGTGCGTAGAATCCAAATTTGAAATGTCCGTCCGCCGTCCGCCGTCCGCCGTCCGGGCCATAAAAGGCCTTAGAATTGACTTAAAAAATCTGTTCTTTTGCACATAGACTCCACTTGGGGTCTAGTTGGTCCTGTTACGCTCCAGGAAAATAACTCTCACAGTCGAAGAGGTTTGGTCACCCTGGCCTCTTAGCTCTGGTCGTTAGAGTGTCGCAACAACGGGAAATTAATAATAATTTCTCGTAGTTGTGACGACGCGAGTTCGAACTCCTGTCGAGCTATCAAATATTTTTGGGCCGTTACAGTCCTAACTTCTCGCCAGCTCGATCGCTCCACTCTCATGGGTGCTATGAGCCAAAAATAGGTGAAAAGGTGTCTTTTTTTTTGTATATTTCAAGTTGTATAGAAATTGGAGATTTATGAGTGAAAAGAAAATGTTAGCTATTAATTTTATGGAAAAAAAAGTATTCTAAATGATACTCTTCTATTCAAAAAGAGATTTTGGATTTTAGGCAATTTTTTGCAATTTTATAGATTTTTTAAAACAAAATTTAATGAAGTTCAAGTTTTTAGCATAATTTCGTACATAAATTTTTGAATGTTCTATTTCATAGTTGATAAACTTTATTTGACCAATCTTATGCTAAAAATATCAATTTAACAATTCTTAGTCATTTTCAGTGATTTTGTCAGCACATTTTTTGAAATTTTACCAATTAGATGATATATCAATATACAGTAGGTACAGGTAACACTTTTATGTGTTGGAAATATGACTTGGGAATAAATTGTTTTGTTTATCAACTATATTAAAAAGAGTAAAATTGTGAGATTCCGCTGCTGTAATGGATTGAACCCATTTGTGAGGTCCGAAGCTCCGAGTTCCGATACTAAATATACTATAAGCGGCGTTTAATAATTATGGACCAGAGATCTACGTAGAAGGGCTGTCTAATACATAAATAATAAACCTTTGTGTAATAATTTGCAGCGTTTTTTAACTCTGAATCGAATGGTAACACTCGCAGATCTCCCGAACCCCTCATAACCAAGTTTTAAATTTTAACACACAAATTTGAGTTCATTTGATACGATAACATTTATGTGTTTTTAGTTAGGGGTGAAACTGTATTAAACTGTGTATAAAACTGTGTATAAAACTCGATTAGAACGGGGCTGTAGAGATCTTCGAGTGTTATTATTCGATTCATCCTAAGAGAAATACGTAGAAACCGACCCCAAACTCGTATTTTCGTAAAAGATCATGGTGTGGAGGGGGGGTTCATTGGAAAAAAAGTTTGTCAACATTAAAACGTAGTTCTCTTCCTTAATTACCAAAGTAAAAGTAAAATTGACAATACCGTTGGAAAGCTGAGGTTTTGGCGCAAGGGTCATTAGCCCGCCATACACGAGCAGATATCTGCGACAGATTTGGTCGCCCGATCTCATCTGACAGATATCGCTAACGATCTGGAGTGACCGATGAGATCGGTCGTTGCCCCTTAACACGAAAAACTTATCGGCCGATCTTTCATGCCCGAGATCTGTCACCTGACCAATGCCCGATGTCATCTGTTCGTTCGTGGGATGAAATCTGACAGATTCAGGTCTGTCACCGACGTTCGTCTGGCAGACTCGAGTTATCGGTCAAATCCGAAATTTTTTCCAGATCGGTCACAGATTCCGTAAGTTGATGCCATGGGGTTAGTGACTGTCCGTAGTAAAAAGCGTAAATTAGCGGCTTTTGCGGCGGGTATTTTTTTTTTAATTGCCCATAAAACGGCTAAGCCAAAAAAATACAAGTTTGGGAGAAGTCATGGGTTTCGTCGTAAGCAATGTTTTTGACGTTTTTGTTCATGTAGTCAACATGCTTCAACTGCCACAGACAAGGTCTGTCTCTATACATGTCGATCATCATTTCAATTAACTCGTTTGGCCACTCTTTTTTACCCATTTTTTGATACCGCACAAAAAACCACCAATAGAAACTGAGTTCTTTAGAGGAGAGATCTCACAGGGGAAAACACACGTGGACAACTGAACATCTTAACGTTAAGGGACGCTGCCCGATCCAATAGAACAGTTCTGTGTACCACAGACATCGCTTCCGAGAAGTCTGCAGGTTAAGGGGGACGCCCGACTACCATCTGCTAGATTTGAACTCTCGCAGATATCTCTGGTCGATTTTCACATCTTTCATCATTTTCTAACGCCCACTAACGCACAGATCTTTCCCACAGATATCGTTTAAAAACGCGATATCTGTCGCAGATATCTGCTCGTGTATGGGTGGCTATTCTTGAATCACCATCCATACGAGATGGACGTGGAATTATTAATTTTAAAAGTAAAAGAAAATAAGTGTGCCCACAGGTCCCACCAAATCCAGCAGTATTACGAACAATTCCTCACTCATTCGGAAGAAGTCATAGAATTTCTTCTCATCATTTTGTAGGTCAGGATGTAAATGATGAAACATACCAAAATCCGGTCTTTTCCTATTTATGTGATGTATCCACAATTTTCTTGTTTTCTGTTTACACTGTTGCCTTCTACGAAACACTATTGCATTTAAAACAACTGCGTCCATGATGATAGCTCAAAAGCAACTAAAAGAAGGAAAACAAAAAGAAGATGAAAGGATTTTTATAGATTCAGGTTGATTCAGCTGGTGTGAAAGCGTGGAGATGACGAATCAGATTCAACTTGATTCGGAGTGATCCAGATTGATTCGGATTCGTTTGGTGTGAAAGGGGCCAAAAGTAACCGCAGTACTACTTGAGAAACGTTCAAGTTAAATTGTGGGATGAAATTGGAGCGGAAATGAAAACGCCAGGTAAATGGTTTCCGTGCAATTGGAGGTCCGAGATATCCGGCCCTCTACCTTTGAATGAATATATTCAAATGTGCTATTTTTCATCCAGAAATAGTTGAAAAACGACTCTGAAGATAAGTCCTCCATCAGGAGACGCCACTCTCCAAGCTTTGGCAAATGTAGGAAAACATTGCTCACCCACTCTTCCCTGATAATATCCCGTCGAGCCGCACGTCTTCTGCTTAGAACTGGGGAGTCCAATAATAATAATAATAAAACATTTATTGGCCCAAAGACATAAATTTTGTCCATAGCGGGTCACATGAACCACGTATGGTAAAATTACAATAAACTGTACATGACGGCCACATTCTTGATAACATTTCGAACTACTAATTACCTACGGTAGAAAGGAAATTAGTGGAAAACGGTCGAAGTGGATTGGATTCGCGCAATTGATTCGCCTCCAATGGACAGGAGTATCTGGATATGGGATGCCAGTGACGCCGCCAGCGCGTTCTGTCGACAGTTTTTGCAACTTCCTCTTATCTCCACCTACCACGGGGATGAAGGCAAGGCCAGGGAGCGAGGCAAGCGTTTTTAAAGTTCTTGAATGTTTTAAAATACAGGGTGTCCCACAACCTACCTCCTCCTTATCAACCGTAATAAATGAGTTACAAGAACAATTCAAATGGTAACCCCCTTGTTTTTTCCGTAGATCTCGAGAATGTTCTTTAAGACTGCCTCCCAATTTCAACGTTATATTTCTCCTAATTGCCGGGCGTTAGTAAGGGGGGGGGGGGGGGGGGGTTAGGGGTGTGAAAAAGTCGATGTTAGAACAATTTTTTGAGAAATCAAAAGAATCGATTTTCGGGAAAAACCTATCTATAATCGGTTTTTTGGTGGTACTGTTTCAAGCCACATTTTACGTTTTATCTATCATTTGTTATTTATTATACTATACTATATTTGTTATTTACCTACCTATGCAAGTTCCTGTTAAAAAAACAACACTGAACGGATGATTTATTCATCTTCTGATCTGATATGTAAATTCCCTTTTAGGTCCAAAGATTGTGTGATTTAAAGTACGATGATTTAAAGTTATATTTGTTCCAAGTTCCTTAAAAAACCGTGATTGGAGGTTTTATCCTTGATATGAAAATCGTTACCTACGCACGTCCTACCCCCTTTCTAGAGCAAGCAGGCTCTTGGTGTGATACCTATGTTGTGATTATCTAGCTGTATTCTATCTATTTGTATTCTGCTGGGTGAATGATGGTTGAAAAAATGTAATAACAATAATAATGAAAAAAGTAATTATCTTAATCGAATGGAAAAACCAAAATTTATCTATAAGATATATTTCTATATTTTTCTAGTTCCAACTAGGAAGCTAGATTAATAATTTGCACTTTTCCAAGTTTTCGAATGGTACACTTTTCTATATTAGATTTTATACCTGTTAACATATTTTTTCATTTTTTACATTTTCATTTTTTTTTTTTTTTTCTAGACAGTAGTGATGTTACTGGGGTCATGGTTCATCCAAGGGCACACCATGAAGTGCTCTCAAGAATTACTTTAAAAAATCAAATTGATCATTTAGAATTACTTAGATCAAATTGAGTTTAATAACAGATATCTGTTATTAAAGAGGTTAAATTTCATACGATGAAATCAATTTTTTTCACACCCCTAGGGGTAGTACCGTGTTGTTGACCGTCAAGTGAATTCCCCCCCCCCCCCCCCCCCCCCACTACTTCCAACCGCAGGCGGATTGCCGGGTGGTTGTGAAACCCAGCTTCAGGAAAGAGGAAAGTAGTACCCCCCAATGTTCAAAATATCAGTAGAAAAAACTGAATTTTTCAATAATCCTTTGAACTCGCCAACTTACAAACATTATTGAACCTCTGTGTGGTTGGAAAGACGAGATATCCCCACGAATTTTAAATTCGAAGGAAACGTACAGTTTGGGGAACGAGAAGGCGGATGGTTACAAAGCAGTTCGAAAGCCAGGGTTGAGCTACAAAATGTCCACCCTCAAAATGATTTTGATCTCAACTTTAGTATTAATCGAGAATTTAGAGCCCTATTAGGTACCTATGAAATTTTGTATAACTTGAAAATCTCAAGAAAAAATCAACTCCTCTATAAAAAGTTGCCAACTTTGTGCTGGGCCACAGTATTTTTGTTCTCAGCACGGTCATCAGCAACCATTATAATATATTATATATAATATCCTATTTCAGTTTGTATAAGTAATAAATGAATTATTCCAACAAACATAGAGTGGGTGATATTCATGCAGCATGCAGATACCTACCTTGGGAATGGATGTTACTTGACTTACTGAGGGAGAGCAGCAAATGAAGTCGAGGTGATGCTGATGCAATTCACTTTTCACAACGGAAACGATTGATTGCCTTTTCACTCCCGTTCGCGTAAACGCGTGAGTACGAAGTAAGATCACATAATTTCACCAATAATATCGAATATGAAGCGGCAGTGGATTGGAATCTTGTAGCAGAGCCAGCAGCCGGGATTCCCTCTTCATCCGGACGATCCACCGACACCGAGCAATTCAACAACCTAACACACACCACGATGGGCGAAGACTGAAAAAATTCTTGTGCAGCTCACTTGTGAACCTTTCTGCGAGGAAGTGTCTGGAAATGGGATGCCAGTGACGCCGCCAGCGCGTTCTGTCGACAGTTTTTGCAACTTCCTCTTATCTCTACCTACCACGGGGATGAAGGCGAGGCAAGCGTTTTGAAAGTTCTTGAATGTTTTAAAATACAGGGTGTCCCACAACCTACCTCCTCCTTATCAACCGTAATAAATGAGTTAGAAGAACGATTCAAATGGTAAACCCCTTGTTTTTTCCGTAGATCTCGAGAATGTTCTTTAATACTGCCACCCAATTTCAACGTTATATTTCTCCCATTCAAAACATCACTTTCTCATTTTGAAAATATGATTTGGACTCTTCAAAACTCCCTCTTCTTTACTGTTATAATTTTAAACATCCCAAGTATGATTAACATGATTAATTATGGTTTTTAAAATTGAGGGTGCAGTAGTTACCGTCAACTCATACAACTTTGTGCACCCCGTTCAACATTGTGCCAATCTCGTTTTTTGAACCTTATGCTCTCTAACGGTAACAAACTTGAAGTTATTAGTTAGAAAAAATTCCCACGAGCAGCGGGATGGTAGAAGAGGATGCCGACGCTTCCACAAGTCTTCCCTGTGGATTTCAGTGCCCGCAAGGTAGCTCTTTCTCTAGTCCACTAAAAGGGAATTGTTCAGTTTGTGCTGGGAGTCTCCTTTGGATGAGTATGCTGCGGATTTCTGAATAGTCTGGTAAGTTCATATTTTCATCCCTATACTGTCAGCTACCAATTACACTATTTGGTGTTATCAGAAGTTTGTTTGTTTCTATGATATGACCAGATATGTTAGAAACGGGAACTTAGGGGTACAACTTTGTGCCACCGTTTTTTTATTATTTCTGCAATAAAATTTAATGCTTTCTCGTTGTATTTTTACAGAAAATGGGTGCTCAGAATCGGAGAAAGGTGGCTGGACGAGTTGAAGATTTTTTGGGATATTTTTGTATGAATTGTTAAGATTTTATAATAAAAACGAACAGAAAGTTGCCTTGCATTGATTTTTATATTCACCTTGTTTAAAAAATCGAAAAAACACTAAAAATTCCGAGGGCAAATTTTTTTTGTATTAGGTTGCAAAGTCAACATGCTGATTAACAAGATTCAGACCGCCACAATGAGCCACATTAGGTTTTTCATTTCATTATAGGCTAAAAAAGATGGTGGCTCAAAGTTGCACCTTCCTGGGGTAATGAATGTGCCACGAATAAATAGTTCCCATTCTATTCGCTGAACAGATGGAATTTTTTCCTTAGCGACATTTGATCACTGAGATGTGTAAGTATCTTGGGTAAACATTTCAACGAGATACGACGACAAATAAAGTTCTGACGCTCAAAAAACCAAAAATGTGGCACAAAGTTGTATGAGTTGACGGTAAGTTTTTTACTAGGCAAAAACGTCACTGCTGCTCCCCAGGTTAACAACTAAATTAACAACACTTGAAAAATTCTCTTTCTATCAATTAGAAGGATAATTACTGCTGGACCCCCCCCCCCCCCCCCCCAATCCCATGAGAGTCTGGGGGAATTTCCACCCTCGATTCTAACCACAGGTTTGGTTCTATTTGTCCAACTAATTGCTTTTTACTATAAGGATAGATTTAGGGTATTTTTCGTTCTTGAGTTGCGAGTTTTTGAGGATCCAAAACCTCCTATACACAAGATTCAGATCAATTTTCCAAATAATCCATATTTTACTAAAGGTCTGATTTAGGATGTATTTTAAGATATATATTGTGGTACTAAAACTGCGAAGTTCAGCTATGAAAGTGCGAAAATTGTGAAATAATGAATTTTCGAAGATAGGTATTAAACATGAACCTAGGAGGGAAATGGACTGGGTATTGAAGAGTTGACACATCCCATGTATGATTAACACTAATTATTTGTGGTTCTATAAAATTGGGGGCAGTAGTGAAGTTTTGTCTAGTGAAAAACCTTACTTATTACTCTTTCAAACAGCAGAATAATACAATAAAGAGCTGTCTGATGAAGCAGATATTCGCTATCGTTAAGGGGTTGAGAATCAGAAACTTGATTAGGTACCTATGGCTGGACTCCTTCCCGTCCGATTTCAAGCGATTCTGGGAACCACCCCCCCCCCCACCCGTGATCTATTTATGCAACTAACCTATACTATTTTACCAAAACGATTGATTTAGGATATCACTCTATTTTTGAGATCCAGACCACCAAAGAATACACATCATTCAGATCAATTTATCCTAAATCAGTCCTGATCCAAAATCTTCTTTTATTGAGCACATTATTATTTAGAATAAGTTTTCTTTGACAATGAATTGGTAGTTTGCAATTTGATTACAATCACAGTGCTAAACATTTCTAAACAATTAACGTAATTAAACGAAAATTCGATCATTCGATCATGCTGCATGACAGGAATTTTTTGTTATAAAATTTGTCTTATTCATTGCATTTTTTACAGGGTATCAGTGATTCAGTATAGGTACTGATATGACAGAAAATGAAAAAAAAAGTAAATTTAAAAACAGTGGGTATTTGAAATCAATCCTTCTATTAAAATATAGATTAGTTGGATAAAGAGATCGTAGTTAAGTTTAAAAGTATATTTCGCAGGTTGAAATTAATAAAATATTTATGGTTCTGAGAAGGATTCGAACCCGACATCGTCTGATCTGGAGAAGGAAGCATTAGCCACTCGGCTACGGAGAACCTTCACCAATGCTACTATTTAAAGTACCATTTACCAGGCATTAATTGGGGGGAGTTCGGCCGGACGGAGATAGTAGGTGGGTTGGAACGCTGTAGGAGGTGGTTGCAAAAACTCTCGACAGAACGCGCTGGCGGCGTCACTGGCATCCATTTCCAGACACTCCTCTTTCTGCGCAGGTCCGTTAAGTTCTTCGAATTCCAGTTCCCAAAGTTGTGGAATTGCAGGGCGGTTTACTATTTGGTTCCGAGAAGGGGGGTAGATAACACTGGCTGTCACTCAAGGCAGGACCCTCGCTTCTAAGGCCTTCCAAAATTTTTACCTGGGAGGCGATGACTCATGCTAGTAGGCGATCCCTCGCCAGGATCCCCATTGGTTGGAAAATAATGATTCCTGCCGTAACGGCCTGGACAAGTTGAAACGCTCCTTCGTCCACTAATTTCATGAACTCGGCTATTTAAATAAATAAATATATAATCATTTATTGTGAAAAGGCCTGGTGGCCCATTATACTCACAAGAATTACAAGGGTAATTGTTACAAAAAATAAAAAAGTATAAAAATGTTAGCAAATGCAAATTACATAAGACGCATGTTGCGGTCTTGAAGAGTATTACAAAATAAACTTATTATGAAAGATAATAAATGTTAGGGGGAAATTAAAGTAATGGGAGGCCCTAATAAAATACAGAAAAAGAAAATAATAAGATAAAATAAAAGCGGATTAATATGGAAGAAAGAAGAAGAGGTAGGGAGGATACACTATATTCAGTTGGCATAAAATTTAATTAAGCCACTCTTGAACCGGCTGATCGCTTGGACAGACCTAAGACGGAGAGGAAGTGCATTCCACAGCCTCGCCCCAACTACCCCAAAAGAATTAGCCATAGTGCGAGTATTGTGGCGAACAATCCTTAGGGCGTTTGCGCGAGAAGAAATAGCTTTAGAAATGACAGAGTTGAGATAGGACGGGACCAATGAATGAAATATTTTGAAAATAAGTAAGAGGTCCCTCCGGCTGTTATTTATAAGGCAGGCAGTTAATATTTTATAGGTGCTGGAAAACGGGACCTGTCGTTCTTTGTAGTTTTGTGTAACCCGATAGCAAAATGTTCGTATAAATGAATTAACTATATGAGGGGAAAACCGCGCAAATTCCAATCTATAGGAGTGTTAGCGAATTTTTGAAGAAAATTTAGCTATTGCTCTCACCTCAAAATTCGTAGAATGTGAATTTTTGAAAAAATTTTATGCAGAAATCCGTTTCAGGCTATTCTGAATCATATTCTGAAGTTTAACGCATTTTTTTTATGTATGTATATATGTATGTATATATGTATGTATGTATATATGTATGTATGTATGTGTCATTCCAGACGATAACTGTCCGTAGAATTGTGCTAGAAACTTCAAACAAATTTTAAAATGTTAAGGACACAAAACGAAAGTTCAAGTTCGTTGGTCAGCATGATCGGATTACATCTTCGGGTTGAAATTTTCAAAAATGTAGTCAAAAATTTCAAAATAGCCCGTTTTTTGCGATTTGTTGTGCGAAATAATTTTTTCAGCATACTAACATGTGGTATATTCGGAATCAGCGTAAAATTTCCTATAAGAATATGTATCAAGTTTTCAAAAATTTCAAAGTTGAAAAATCAGTCAAAAATCGAAATAATGCCGTTCGCTAGTTGTAAAAATCGGTAATATTTGCATGAAACATTGTCCAAATTCAGATTGAACTACTCTTATGGAAGTATCCCTGTATAACCAATCCTAGAACCATGCTGTTTAAAACGTAGGTAGTAGGTGCTTTAAAAAAAAAATAATAATAATAAATGTAATCACAACTGATGAGTTTACTCTGTGCATGTGTTAATAATTTGATTCCATGTTTGTCTATCAAAATCATAAACTAAAATTTCTCAACACGATCAATAGCGACTGAAATGTCTAAGATTTCTTCAAAAATTCGCTCATGGGGTCATGCTGCATGACTGGACTTTTTTTTTTAAGTTGTTTTACCTTTCAGTTTTGTTGACGTTTTTGTTAACTGTAAACAACCATTGAGAAACGCCCCTGATCTTACAGATATCCCGCTCAGTTAACGAAATATCTGCTATTAGTCCGAAATGTCCGTTTACATACTACCGGAAATTTTGAAGGGTGAAACAGTTGGGAATAAATACCCCAAGGAATACATTGACGCGGGCGACCCTCCCGCACATAGGTACATTTAATTCCAGTTTTCCCTGTTCGAAATAGCGATTTGAGAAAAATATGAGACGATCTTGAGATGTTCCCACCCTCACTTATCGAAAAAAATGCAAATTTTCATGAAGGATTATGGGGGAAAATGGTAACTATCAGAGACAGTGTATTTGGAGTGTAGGAAAGGATTGATTCATTCAAGAATAGAAATAGATTTCATTTACTAATGGGTCTATTTGGTATAAAACATTACATTATATACATAGGTATCTATTATTTATTTATTATTATTTACATATATATTTATTTTGGCATTTATTTATGAGAGAAGAAAAAGAGATGCCCTTTAAAGAAACTAAATTAAATTTGTTCAAAGCACTAATTTTGCCAATACTCACGTATGGTGACATAATTTATATATGCTCTTGTGATGCAGCCTCCAAGAGACGTATTGAAGTGGCCTTCAACAGTTGTGTGAGGTTTATCTATAATCTGATGCCTAGAGGTCATGTGTCCCCTTACATAAATCAAGTTTTGGGGTGTGGTTTTTTCGTCTATCTGACGATTCGTCTGCTACGCTTTATATTCAAGTATTTGAACAGATCCACCTCAATACCATCATACCTGGACTCCTTATTTTCGCTCGGTTCATCCACTAGGCTAGTACTCTAATTCAAATTTTTGCGGGAACTAAACCAATGAATCCATCAAAATTCTAAAAGAATTACGTAAAAATACAAATTTTCATAATTTTACAATGAATTTTGAAAAATTGTCATTTTTGGTTTATTATTTCCAATAATAAGCCTATGTGATCGTATAGCAAAAAATTTGTATAACCCCTCTCAAACTTTGTCACTTTACGTTTCAAGGTGCGTAGAATCCAAATTTCAAATGTCCGTCCGCCGTTCGCCGTCCTTTAGAATTGACTTAAAAAATCTGTTCTTTCGCACATAGACTCCACTTGGGGTCTAGTTGGTCCTAACTTCTCGCCAGCTCGATCGCTCCACACCCATGGGTGCTATGATCCAAAAATAGGTGAAAAAGTGTCTTTTTTTTTTGTATATTTCAAGTTGTATAGAAATTGAAGATTTATGAGTGAAAAAAAAAAAAAAAAAAAATGTTAGCTATTGATTTTATGGAAAAAGAAGTATTCTAAATGATTCTGTTCTATTCAAAAAGAGATTTTGGATTTTAGGCTATTTTTTGCAGTTTTATAGATTTTTTAAAACAAAATTTAATGAAGTTCAAGTTTTTGGCATAATTTCGTACATAAATTGTTGAATGTTCTATTACATAGTTGATAAACTTTATTTGACCAATCTTATGCTAAAAAATATCAATTTAACGATTCTTAGCCATTTTCAGTGATTTTGTCAGCACATTTTTTGAAATTTGACCAATTAAATGATATCAATATTCAGTATAGGTAAAACTTTTATGTGTTGGAAAGATGACTTGATAATATATTGTTATGTTTATCAACTATATTAAAAAGCGTAAAATTGTGAGATTCCGCTGCTGTAATGGATTGAACCCATTTGTGAGGTACGAAGCTCCGAGTTCCGATACTAAATATACTATAAGCGGCGTTTAATAATTATGGACCAGAGATCTACGTAGAAGGGCTGTCTAATACATAAATATTAAACCTTTGTGTAATAATTTGCAGCGTTTTTTCCCTTCACAGTCTAACCTGAATCGACGAAATTTCCCTCTCAATAGAGCGATATTATCATAATCTACGTACTTTTTCGCTGGTAGATGGATCCTAAACCTCCTTGGATGGAGCGTAAACCTATTCCTTCTAGCATCCACCTTGGAGCGACAGCATGGAGCTACACACCTCGCTTTTCGTTCTAATTTGAAACGATGTGTTGTTTGTAAAGTCTTCATTCCAGTTTGTTACTTTTTTCCCAAATGTACTGGGGCAATGTCCTGATGCCCCCCCTCACGGGCCGCCCCTGCTTATGGAAGTAAGAGTACCTCCTATTTATTTTTAATAATTTGATTCCATGTTTGTCTATCAAAATCATGAACTAAAATTTCTCTACACGATCAATAGCGACTGAAATGTCGAAATATTTTCGATAAAAATCGAATTAATGCCGTTCGCTAGTTGTAAAAATCTGTAATATTTGCATGAAACATTGTCCAAATTCAGATTGAACTACTCTTATGGAAGTATCCCTGTATAACCAATCCTGGAACCATGCTGTTTAAAACGTAGGTAGTAGGTGCTTGTTAAAAAAAAAAAAAGTTATCACAACTGATGAGTTTACTCTGTGAAATATTTTTAATAATTTGATTCCATGTTTGTCTATCAAAATCATAAACTAAAATTTCTCTACACGATCAACAGCGACTGAAATGTCGAAGATTTCTTCAAAAATTGGCTCATGGGGTCATGCTGCATGACTGTACTTTTTTTTTCTTTCACTATCCAGTATTCAAGTTCATTATTCTCAATTTGGTTCGGAAAATTCGCAAATCGGTATGGACAATTCTCAATTTGACTTGGAAATGCTATATATCTCTTTCTCCTCTTCCAATCTCTTATAATTAGAGATAGTCCAACAAAAAAATCTTGCATGCGAGTCTGCAAGACATTGAGTCATTTTATGTCTTCACTTTCCAGTGGTTGCAAACATGTTTACAAAACCGAGAAGGATCACCTGTAAGTAAACAATTATTCCGACAACCACGCTCGTGCCTCAGATTGTTGGCTACGCACTGCGCAGTGGTTAACATAATACGGTTAGGTAAATCGAGAGCTTTCCAATGACTGGCGAACAGTTTTTGTACGATGATAAATGCCTAAGATGCAGTTCCGTAGTAACGATTTGGTTGAGAGCAATTATCATCAGAAAATCAAAAGTAACACTTTTCGCACACTTTTCCGTAACGTACTTAACACTTTTCGATTCAATGTGCGCAAGTAAAGACATAAATTTCAAAAACTTGTGATTACTGTTGTAATGGAAAAAAAAGTGATTACGAATATAATAACAGAAAAACTGTGATTACGAATGTAATCATAATCGTAATCATAATCATACCCCCAGGTGCTGTGATTATAATCGTAATTGTAATCACAACTCTAAACCCTTTTGATTGTAATTGTAATCATAATAAATTATTATTACGATTATGCCCAACTCTGACTGTCACCTACAATAAATTATCATAACAATAAATTGTGATTCGATTTCGTCAACATAGCTAAATAATACACTTCAATCACACTTAACAATAATATAATTTATTTTACAATAATTCAACTTATGTAGTATACAGGGTGTCCCACTCGTGGTGTAAAAAAATTGATTGGGTGAAAATATACCGAAACTGGAGCGAAACACCGCCAACTTTTCTATCTCAACCCATTCCCAAGATAGACTTTTGAGGTATTTTCCTGGAAAAGCACGTTTTTTAACATAAAAACCCATGGTTCTCTTCAAATAAACTTTTAAGTATATCCGTTAAGGACAAAATTAGTGTTCAGGATAAAAGTGGAGTTTATAAATTAAAATGTTCTTGTGGCTACGAATATTGCGGTCAGACTGGTAGGAAATTTAGGGAAAGAATAGACGAGCATCTGGAGGATTTCAGGGAAAATAAGGGTAAGTCTACATTTGCAAAACATCTTAAGGAATCCAATCATAGTTACAAATTTGATTTGACAGATAGACAGTTTGTAGAATTTCTTCATTTTAGCCCAAAGGGAGGTATGTTGAATGTGTACTTGGAAAATTCGAAATTATCAAAAGTGAAAGGTCTGGTAAATGTTTAAATGAGGATATACCTCAATAAATTTCATCACTGATATTCCATTTCTGTAAAGCTTGGAATTATCCCTTCACACTGTTGAAACCATATTTAGTTATTTCCCCCTTTCACTTCATCTAATTAGCTATAATCCCCCGTCACCTTGTTTGCACTTCATTGGTTGTACCTCCTGCCCCCTTTTAAGTATATTTTTGGAATCAGCGTTAAATTGTCTTTGATGACACAAGATTTAAATATGTATTTAACACCATTTAGACTAATTTATTTTATTATAAAACAACGTTAAATCTTTTAGAAATTGGGAATTTTGGAAAATGTTTAAAAATAACCCACTCCCACAAAAATAATCTTGGAGACAGTAACTTTTCACAAAAACTGCTTTATTCAATACTCTTACCAACGGTATAGTCAAATTTGCTTTTGAATTGTTAACGAGAAGTCCTTTTGATATTTCCATGTCTTTACGGCTCCCCGCGGAAGGAAATGATTACAATTTGCGTCGCTCGAAGCGTTACGTAACGGAAAACTTTCTGAAAATTGAACCTATGGAGCTAATTGCTATTCAATCTATGAAGCTAACATTTGAAATGGAGAACCCTTAGGACGTCTAGAAACAAATCATAAAGTGAACCCTCAAGATCATCTGAGTAAGATCCCGATTTAAATTAATTTCTACTCAACCTATGAAGCTTAAATTTGAAATGGATGCCTCTTAGAACATCTACAAATTGATTATAAATTCTGCAGCCGCCTAGATCAGCTGTGCGAACTCCGGAGCTAATTTATTTACTATTCAACATGATGATGCTAAAATTCGGAATGGAGGGAAGATGATGATGGTTGTTGAGCTAAACATGGAAATGTCTCCTGGTGTTGCGGATTTATCGGCCTGCTGTTTCCTACTTTTAGCGAATTTTTGAAGAAAATTTTATGCAGAAATCCGTTTCAGGCTATTCTGAATCATATTCTGAAGTTTAACGCATTTTTTTATGTATGTATATATATATAATTTTGTTTTAAACCAATTCTAACAAAAAGATTGTATGTCAACTGGCTTCACCAACAACATGTGTTCACTACTTCTCATAAGTCTTTACATCTGACTTCGAAGATCCAGTACATCAATCATTCACATGAATAGGACCCAGCTCCTGGGTTGAAACGTCGTGATTAAACAACTAAAAAAATCAAAAATAGACTGGTCATTCAACCTCCCGAATATAGATATATATCACTAGTCAACCAAATACTATATATATATATATATATATATATATATATATATATATATTATACATGAAAAAGCGTTAAACTCTGGGATTTGTCTCAATATGTCTCATAACGGATTTCATTGAAGAAAGTTTTCAAAACATTGTGGAGCCACTGCAATTCGCTAAAAGCGCAAACTCGCAAAACAACTCGTTCTAAATGGTATTCAGAAATTAAAAAAAGGATGTTTAGCTGTTAGCGAATTTTTGAAGAAAATTAAGCTATTGCTCTCACCTCAAAATTTGTAGAATGTGATTTTTTGAAAAAAATTTATGCAGAAATCCGTTTCAGGCTATTCTGAATCATATTCTGAAGTTTAACGCATTTTAGCGAATTTTTGAAGAAAATTAAGCTATTGCTCTCGCCTCAAAATTTGTAGAATGTGAATTTTTGAAAAATTTTTATGCAGAAATCCGTTTTAGGGTATTCTGAATCATATTCTGAAGTTTAACGCATTTTTTTATGTATGTATGTATGTATGTATGTATATATGTATGTATGTATGTATGTATGTATGTATATATGTGTCATTCCAGACGATAACTGTCCGTAGAATTGTGCTAGAAACTTCAAACAAATTTTAAAATGTTAAGGACACAAAACGAAAGTTCAAGTTCGTTGGCCAGCATGATCGGATTACATCTTCGGGTTGAAATTTTCAAAAATGTAGTCAAAAATGTCAAAATAGCCTGTTTTTTGCGATTTGTTGTGCGAAATAATTTTTTCAGCATACTAACATGTGGTATATTCGGAATCAGCGTAAAATTTCCTATAAGAATATGTATCAAGTTTTCAAACATTTCAAAGTTGAAAAATCAGTCAAAAATCGAAATAATCGAAGATTTCTTCAAAAATTCGCCAGTCATGCTGCCTGACTGGACTTTTTTTGCAGTTTTTATCTATTTTTGGCAAATAAGTATTAATGAAATTTAAGTAGGTACATTTTTCAGCATAAATTTCTCATAGGTTATTTAATGTTCTAGTTCATCGGTAATAAACCTCTTTTGACTAAAATTCTGCTAAAAATATAGATTTAACAATTTTCATTAGTTTTCAGCCATTTTAATGCCAATCAAATAGATAGCACCACCACTTTTACACTGGAAAGGGATTATCAGATCAATCCTCTAGTTATGAACAAAAGATAATACCAGAAGCAACTGAGATACGATATCTAGGAGTTCATCTACAGCAAAGACTTACATAGGTACGATACGCATATAGGGTGAGCTATAGTACAAAGAATACATTCTCGTATACGGTCATTAAAACCCCTAGTCAATCAAGAGTCACCATTATCATCAGACAATAAACGCCTCTTACACTTGACCATGATCCGCCCGATCCGGCAGTATGGTTGTTCCATCTGTGGGCTTGCAAGTAAAACGCAAATAAAAAGAAAAATACAAACAATAAAATCGCGTGCACCGATTGATAACCGACACCCTTTGGCGCAATTCAATAATTCACAAAGATTCAGATGTGCCAACAGTGTGCCAATCACTTTACGTACCACCTATATTGATAGTTTTATCATTACTATTTAACTGTCACTTACTAATTTATTGTTATATTATTTAATGTGCAATACATGGGAGAGGAACTGTCACTGGACGGCCACCCTCGCTCTAGTTCCAGTGTACTTTTGTACTGTAAATAGCATAAATACTATCACAACAGAAAGTATTGTTGTGCAGAAAGTTATAAAAAACAAGGCTATTGTGTTCATCTGACTTGGCAGGCGTTTTGATTTGTATTCAGCTGTTACTGTTCATTGGGCGGTAATGCACAACAGGATTTTTCCGACTGAGAAAAAAGTGAGACTACACTGCACTCGGCTGGACGAATTCACTCCCCTTGGGTCATCCACAGGTACAAGCCATTATTGGAAGTTCTAATGCAACGCTCCCAAACAGGGTTCATCGCAGCCTTTGAACAGCGTGAGTACGAACGTAGAGTAGCGCGTATACTACGTACCTAGTTGATGAACCGGTGGAAAAAAAAATACCAACTGACCAACTGCGGGTGTAGAAATCGCTTAAGTAGCTGCAGTGAGAGAAACGGTCATGGGCCGGACAGGCTTAAAAATTACGGTCACTGCCTGCACATTTGAAGGGGTGTCGAGTCCCTGGCCCTTGAGTCACTTGTTTCTATAGCCTAATGGGGTTAGAGGAGCTAAGTGGTAAAATGCTTCGGGGATGGAGGAGGGGGGACTTCCATTAGAGAGAGCCTCTTCACAGTTTAGTGCAGCCTTTCCTCTGCATTTTAATATACTGCCCCCACCCCCTGGCCTGCTCAACCTCGTCCTTCAACCCAACGCTCCGCAGCACAGCTTTTCCCATTCGCTCTTTTCCGACCTACCGTTACAGACTATACGTACCTCGATATATTGCTTATATAATACCGCAAGCCGGTTTGGTAAATATATCAGAGTTTTCTGTTTTCTTATCACCGAACACTCTCACCATCATGAGTGCTCATCTGAGCCAATGGTACACGTAGAATATTTTCTTTAGTATATTGTGTAGAAACAGCGCAGCCCACTTCCATTATCTCATCCAGTATTAATAACTTGGTTAACGCTGACAATCGAATTAATTGGTTAATTGCAAAGGACCCCAAACTTTTCTTATGAAAATTGGGGGGGGGGTTTCATGGAATTCTTAAGAAACTATGCTCACAGGATAGCTTTCGATGCCCCAAACAAAAGCCTCCATGGACTTGAAAAAAAAATATATATATAGTTTATGAAGGCGTTGCACATTGTTGAATGAGCAGCATGGATGTTATTGATAGGGTGGATACTATATTACATGGATGATACTAATTACATAAAATATGTTGATGTGTTAGGGATTATGTGTAAAAATGCATGTTATTTGTCAGATTTGGTTAAGAATAAAGATACATACAGTTGATGATGACATTAAACATTGAAACAAATAGGGTTTATGATGACACTAGACATTGTTAAATTTCAAAGTAGCACAGATATTATTGATTGGGTGGATGCTATAATATTTGGAGGGAACTCTAAAAACGAAAAAAGAAAAAATTGTGTGGAGGGCACTTAATTTTAGGCAAATTAAATTTATTGATTTTTTTCAAGAGACTGTGGTATACTGATGAAAGACCTTTTAGATCCGTTTTGTGGTTCAAACATTTATCCTCATTTTTAATAATCTGAGCAATTTCTTCAATTTTCCTTTTTTCTAAACGTTTTTCAAGACAGCAAATTGACCAGTTATCTTCAACTACAGGGTCATGTTTTGTTAGGGCAATGTGTTTCGCAAATGCAGTAGGATAAATTTTATTGTGTGGGTTGTGACTGTTTTCATTAAAGGCTTTTTTATTGTCATACGTGTGTCCCTTCATTCTTTCTACCCCTAGTTGTTTTGTTTAACCATAGTAGAATGAGTCACAATTTTTGCATTTTATAGAGTACACAATGTCACTAATTTCCTCTTTTTTGAGTGGGTCTTTTAGCTTTGAAAATAGCTGTTTATTTTTCTGTGTGCTATGTGTGTAAAACGCGACTTTCAAATTGGGGTTGTATGCGTTGATTTTTTACTTTATTAATTCTGAAGTTGGTGCATAGTTGGTGGTGTGTAATTGAGAATCAGCTGAATTACGTGGATTGTTATTGTTGGTTTGGACATTTTGGGCTGGTAGATTGTTGGGGATACTTTGATTATTGGAGTTGGTAGTTATGGGTTGAGTGATATTGTATGTCAACTGGCTTCACCAACAACATGTGTGTTCACTACTTCTCATAAGTCTTTACGTCTGACTTCGAAGGTCCAGTACATCAATCATTCACATGAATAGGACCCAGCTCCTGGGTTGAAACGTCGTGATTAAACAACTAAAAAACTCAAGACTAGACTGGTCATTCAATCTCCCGAATATAGATATATATATATATATTTATGTGTCATTCCAGGCTCTCCTTAGGATTGAGATAAAAATTCCGTTCCTGCGCCAAAAAACCAAGCTTTTCAACCGAAAGGATGAACTCGTTGGCCAACATTTTTTGAGCACATGAAATTGGACTAATTTCAAAAATGTTCTAAAAAAATCACTAAAAACGGCTAAAAATCGTTAAATTTATATTTTTAGCAGAAATTTAGTCAAAAGAAGTTTATTGACGATGAGCTAGAGCATTCAAAAGATTCATGCAGAAATTTATGCTGAAAAATGTTCTCAAAGTTCGTCAAAATTTACCAAAACCAGTCATGCAGCTTGATCGTATGAGCGAATTTTCGTAATTTTCGTAATTATCGTATTTTATCATGTTACTGTTCTGAAATATGAGCATTTCGAGTACAAAGAAATTGTCAACCACCAATTTTATGGCAAATAAACTCGTTCTAAATCATATTCTACGAATAAAAACAGATTTTTGATGTTGAGCAATTTGTCAGTTTTTCAATAGATTTTTCAGCATATATTAATGAAATTGATGTGCGTTTTTCACCATAATTTTGTGGATAAATTTTGGAATGTTTTAGTTCATCGTCAATAAACTTCTTTCGACTAAAATTCTGATAAAAATGTAAATTTAACGATTTTTGGACGTTTTTAGACATTTTAAGTGATTTTTATAGAACATTTTTTGAATTTTGACCAATTTAATGTGCTCAAAAATTGTTGGCCAACAAACTCTTCCTTTTGCTTGGAAAGCTTGATTTTTTGGTGCAAGAAGGGAATTTTTATCTCAATCCTAAGGAGAGTTAAAAGAGAGATGCGAGGCATGGTGGCCCTTATTGCCTGGATACCACTGAAAACACGCGTCCTCTTGAAAAAATAAATCTATAAAATGAAATACTGTATTTAAAAAAATGCTGCATATGTCGATCAAAACAAAACAAACAACTGCAAAGGATGTTCAGAGGTCCCACTCAAAATGACGAAGACAGTGCTGCCAACAGACAAAGTTTCTCTCCACTGATAGTTAGGTAATAGTGTCCTGCAGCTCCATGATTTTTCTCATAGATTTAGAAGCAATACAGTACCCTCCAGAACCTAGAAGCGGTGGGAACGAAGTTTTGACCCTAATAGTCCCACTGACCCTAGAAACCCCGTTTTACGGTATGTTAAATTTTACTGAAATGTGAGCAGTTTCAGTAGAAATTAATTGTTGAAAACCAACTTTATGGCAAAAAAACACATAATTAATAACATTCGGTGGTTCAAAAAAGAGTTTAGATTTTTAGGTATTTTTCTAGGAAATATTAATGAAATTGAAGTACGTTTTTCAGCATAATTTCGTGCAACAATTTTTTAATGTCCTAGTTAATCGTTGATAATTTTGTTTGCGTCAATCTGTAAAAAAATCTCTTATCTGTTTCATTGTTCCCAAATCAATACTTTACTCTGCACATAAGCAAACGTAAATTCCACCAATCATATTTTTCTTGGTGGCTGCTCTCAAATTTCAAAACAGTGTAACATAGTAGTATAATTTATAAAAATTCGCTCATACGATCATGCTGTGTGACAGGTTCTCCCATAGGATCTACTGGGAAAAAATGTATTTGGTATCAGGGAAGTAGGAACTGTACGTAACACTCTTTCCAACGGTATTCTCAAATTTGAATTGATACGCGAATTAAGGGAGTTATGACCAATTTATAGACATAAGGGTTAAATCATGAAAAAAGATCTTGAAGTTGAAATAACTTTTTTAAGTTGGTAAAAAAAAATTTGCTAGGAGACAAAAGTTGTTGCAAATTAGTTGTGGAATCGACCCGTAGGAGGCCAGCAACCTCAAGTGTGGACGCCCTGTATATGAATTGTTTGTGATCCAGAAAATGAATACCCATCCAAAAGAAATCAAATTCCTTCAAAAGCATTTTTACAATTCGCTTCCAAATATTTACAAGATACAACTCTTCGTCCATCATATCCAGAGTGAGCCTTAAGCCATGATCAAAAGTGACGAATACGAACATAGAAGGATATAAGTTAAGCCACATTTGACAACAGAGAACACATCATTCTGTGAGAGACACATCACCATATTGTTGGGGATTTGAGGAAATCAACCCTGTTAGACAACGATTGCAATTGTGTTTTTCTAGAAGTCAGCAAAGGAATATGTTTCAGAAATAGGCTCAAGAGAAAAGAGAGTTGGGGTAGATACACTGTGGTAAACAATGATGAGACACCTAGAACATTTGGTTGCAAAAGGTCATTTAATTCTAATGTTTTGATGTTGTCAGGACCCATATTAATAAAACAAAAAATAAACTCTGGAAAGGTTTCTAATTTATTTTTAATAAACAAAAACCACATAATGTTCGTACCTTTTTTTAGTTTTTGCTTAAAAAGTAAAGAAAGCGCCGGACAATAATTACCACTGATGATAATTAAAACAGCTATAATTTTCTACAATTTGAGACCAGAACGAGCTAAGAACAAGTAGTTTCAGAGATTCAGCTTGTTGAAAAATGGATTTTTTCCCCCAGAAAGTGAAAATTTCTCAAAATTGTGACTTGTATTGCTAATATCGTTTAAAATTTAATCCCACGCAATATACCATATAATATGAACTAGTACATTCTGTTAGCTTTCATTTGAGACCATACTGGCACCTTTAGGCTCAGCAGTTCTCTAAAAAATGGCTCATAAGTAAAAAAAGTCTCTGGAGAGAAATTCAATTGACCTCTTCATACCTATTTGATTCTAAGGGATTTGTTAAATAAAAACCGATCGTTCACTATAAACGTAATACGGTTATAAATACGTATGATATAAGTAGGTACATTATAAACATCTTAACAACATTTGCCATAATATAAATATCATTACTATACAAATACATAATACAACTATACATAATACAAATATCATGGCCATCAGTGGCGTAGCGCGGTCTTCCGACCTGGGTATTCGCAAAAAGTTGGACATGTGCACAACCACTACCTCCATTCCTAGGAAATAGGAAACTTGCCTAACAGTGGCGGCTCTAGGGGATCCGTATTAATGCTGAGGTCAGGAACATGGAGCACTCCAAGAAAACCTTTTCAGTAATGCATCATGACCCTAATGACAAATTTAAAAAAACTATTTCAATGTCAAAGTATTCAAAATCGTAGATATTCGAACATTGTTGGAGCACGAATTGCTAAGGTTTAAATGAACCCGTTTTAAATAATAGTCATCAGTCAATTGATCAATAGTCTATAGTCAGTTTTAAATCAATAATAAATGTAAAAAAATCCTAAATTCTCCGTAATTTTTTGACCTTTTGATCGCTTCTTGTTAGGGAGTTTCTCATTCCATTTGTGATTGGACCACATAATAAGTAGATAAGGATTAAAGCAGTTTTTAGGAAGCGTATTAATGTCCTAATGTTGTTTGGATATAAAGCTCTCAAGCTAAAGAACAAACATTTTACATAAACTCATATTTGGATAAATGAGCCACTACCCAGGACTCACCAGGGTGAAGGCGACAACAAGCAAGTCCCTCCCTGTCCATCCCAGTCACTTGTGGTGTGCTATGCCAGTAAGAACAGCGTAGAACAATACCTCGGAAATGGACCAACTACAAGTTTCACTGGAAAAATCGTGGGATCTATATATTCACTTCGCTGTCACGGCCCAACACTATTTGATACCTCGGCAGAGTTCGAACTTGTGCCCTTGCTTACTGAGGAAAAATTTCTCTTTAGTCGCAACGCTCCAACCAGATGGGCTATGAGGCCGATTTAATCAAACCTCCAAGACTGTGGGAGTTTTCCTTGAACGTTAAACACTCGACCATGTAGACAGACATTGAAGGAGATTGAATAATGCACCTAGTTTACAATAATTTTTAAATGATCATGATCTCCAAATTTTTCTTTAGATCCATTGTGAACTGAGATTTTTAATGACTGTTGTTTCTCTAACACAAGCTTAATTCAAGCTGAGTTTTCAAACGTCATAAATGTCAAAGATGCTGACGTATGAGCTGGCTCTTTTGATGCTTATTCACAACATTCGTGCGACCTGTCACAAATTATAACCAACAGCAGCCCAAATTGTCAAATTCGTAACTGAATAACATGCATGGACAAGAAAACAGCTTACTTCACCCAGGACAGCCAGATTTAGTATAATTTGAATTACAAAAGTGCCTTACATATTCTCTGATGGTGATGCTTGAATAGTTTTCTTGCTGCCACAATGGATAGGATATGCGGCGCTTACCTAGCCTACCCTGATTCTATGCTCCTGGAGACTCTCTGGGAAATTAAGCGTCAAATCAAGGAACCCTCCTCGGTCCTATCTTATTTTTAATATATATTAACAGTTTATGCTCACTTCCTCTCAATAGCTCAATCTATTCGTATGCTGACGATACCTGTATTGTTATTTCCTCTGATTCTTGGGAAAACTGTAAGTCCATTGCTGAAAACTGCTCAACCCAAATCCAAACCCACCTCGATGAAAATCTATTGTCTCTCAATCAACAAAAAACACATTTCATCTGCTTCTCTCCCACAAAACGGGGTTTGCCCCCACCTGTTTTCTGTATTCAATACCATGAGACCTCATGTAGCCGGAAACCGTGTGATTGCCCGAAAATGGATAGATCTCAAAGTACCAAATACCTGGGAGTACAAATAGATGAATTCTTAAAATGGACTCCTCACATTGATAACCTTTCCAAGAAAATTAAGAATTCTTCGTACATATTTTACCGAATCAGGAATATCTGTTCAAAAAATTTAATTAGAATAACTTATATGGCACTTACGCACTCGTATTTCACATATGCGATAACGTCTTGGGGTTCCGCGTTACAGACCCATCTCAAATCAGCAGAACAAGCACAAAATCTAATACTAAGAATTTCTCGCCTTAATACCGATACAGACAAAATATTAACTATCCAGCTATTATTCCAAATTCAAACTATTAAATTTTTCCTTAAAAGACCTCAATTTCTCTGTTATTATGTTCAAACAGGGCATTACACTCGCCACCACAACAAAGTAATGGTTCCTTATCGATCCCTACAAGTGACCCAAAATCATGTGACGTATGTAGGTCCTAGGTTGATAAATAAAATTCCGGACACAATATTCAACCTTTCACCAACTAAAAAAAAATGCAAGTCTCTGAAGGAATGAATTTTGGCTGAGGGAAGGAATTTATTAGTAACAAATAGGTAACTCGAATCTTTTTTTCTTTCTCAAATTCCTACAACGAAGTACATACTATTGTGTATTCACAATACAAATACTGCATCCTCATTGTGACTGTAAAGGATGCATAGTTTTGATCCTAGTATTAAGTCCTTCATTATTAAATCAAGTAACGTGTGTTAAAAATTTATGATTATGTTTTATGTACCTCATATTTTAATCACAGCGTTTTATGTATCATATTTTATGAATATGCTTTACGTATTTTAAATGTTATAAAACCTATATTGTGAACAAGCAACTTTTAATTTTAATCTTTTCGTAAGTACCCACACTCAGACTGTGTTATGTCTTGTGGGATTTCCAACTACTTCATTTTGTTCCTATGAGTATTCAAACCAGTTCACAAAGATTTGGAAATAAAATATTTTTGAAACAAAGAAAGAAAGAAATGAAATGATGGGTTCTATCCTGATCAGCTGAGTTACCTAAATCCTTTCTTTTCACCCGAGAAATGTGAAATTTGATAGGACAGTAGGAGTTACGTGAGCTGAATTCTCTACTGTTGACCCTAGGTTGGAAACCTCTCTGGGATCGAACTGAGGGGCTCTTCCCTGATCAGCTGAGTGAATTAAATTCTCTCTTGTTCACCCTAGGAAATTTAAATTTGATAGGGAGCATCTCTCGGACAACTTAAGTTGAATGAAATGATTGACTCCATCTTGAATAGTCTGTACGTTCCAACATTTTCCTTCTAGACCACCAAAAATGTACGATATCCCTCCAAAAAGATGCTCCCCGTACAAAACATGCAGAGCCAAAAAATGCATGATATCGAGTTTGGGCCAAGCCAATTATCCGATCGCCTTCTCCTAGTGCAGTGTATTCATTGTTTCAATCTTTTTTAGTGCATTTGGGAGCGAGACATTAGGCCGATTTTCCCTGTTGGATATTGTAAGTGGTGGCTTGTAGCTTCATCTACCTAATAACATTCATGGTATCACACTGTTACCTACATACATGGTATACACACATCTGGTACCTACTCCTGTCCTGTTAACATGTGTTGAGTGTAAAAATATATTCTTGTTTTAACCACCGTACAGGATTGCATTGACTAGCAATCCTGTACATCACAGAAGAACAACACATATTGACATCAGGTACCACTTCATCAGGCAGACAGTGGCACGTGGAGACGTCAGCATTGAATACGTACCAACTGAACGTATGGTTGCGGACATCCTAACGAAGCCGCTACCCAGACAGAAGGTGAGATTGTTTGCAGAACTATTGGGTTTGAAGACTTCGCAGAGTACCACTTAAAGGGGAGTGTTGGATATTGTAAGTGGTGGCTTCATCTACCTAATAACATTCATGGTATCACACTGTTACCTACATACATGGTATACACACATGTGGTACCTACTTCTGTCCTGTTAACATGTGTTGAGTGTAAAAATATATTCTTGTTTTAACCACCGTACTAAATACTACTGCGTACTTTATACTCTCTAACAATTACACAACAAACATCATTGCAGTTCTCCAAATGTGATGGGGGAATATCTCCTTTAAACCTACTTCCCTGATTTTCATTTCATTTCTATATAAAGGTTAAGCTTTGTTTATCTGCCACAACAGCCCAGGGATCGATTGTACAACTAATTTACAACAAATGTTGCCCTATAACGTTTTTTTTACTACGCTTGCAATCTGTGTTTTTTTCACTTTCAAGATTTTTTCTGTGATTTCGACTTCAACTCACTAAGAATCCCTTCCCCCTCTTCCTCTAATCACTCGCTTCCTTCTTTCTCTAATCACTCCCTTAGTTACCTAAGAAAATTCCAATTTGATTATACCATTGGAAAGAGTATAGAATTTCCAATCTCCCAAATGTAGGAACCATAAACGTTTTTTAAGATGGTTCAATTGGTGAAAAATCAATCTGAAAAGTGAATTTTGTCAAATCTTCAGAATGACCACTTTTTCATACTCTATAGGTCGAATAAAAATTCCACATGTCAAATTTAGCCTATAGTCCTGTTATGGGCCACAATGTCAGCATTTCAACGGTTTAATCAAAATTGTTTGTACAGCAGAATTTAGTGGAGAAAATTTCGTTTGAATGCGGAAAAAACATATATTTTTCTATTAAAATCTACGTTTTTGACGAAAAATTGGCTTCTCATGCAAAAATAAGTATGGCATTGTATTTTATGTATTTTTTTAACGCTAAATCGAATAGTGGTATTTTCACACCTCCTTGGTACTCAAAAAAGCATGTGTGGTTGGATATGAATACCTTTATCGTTACCTACTTCTTCTTTTGTAATTTGTGTAAAATTAACGTATTTTTTTACATTAGTATTATTCAGTATTTTATTTCATTTTTTATTTATTAATTTTTTTTGTTTACATTAACGGAGCTGCTCAAAGTGGCTGCTATTCCGCACGCAGCAGAAACGGCTCCTTTAGCGAATACTGTCAACTGCATCCTGACTGCCTCCCTTACATTTTCACCAAGTGTGAGACTGCTTTGGTGAATCCGCTCAACCAATTTGTCACGGTTTTCTGTAGGCACCTTGTATACTTTCGTCTAATAAGTAGAAGTCCTGTGGCATAAGGTCCAGACTCCTCCCTGGCCACGCAACTGGTCCTGATGTCCAATACATCTGAGGAAATCAAATTCATTGTATGAAGATGAAACAATCGATATTCTTGGGTATCTATTTTCTGATTGCGAGCAGCGCTCACCTTCCTTCTATGCGCCCATTGTGTGCAGGGCAGCTGTCCATTTGCCACCAAAGCACCAGCCTTTCCAGGAATGGCATATCATCGACACGGTCGTAATAAATTTTTACTATAAACTGAAATGAAAATGGTACTTGTTATGATAATGATAAAGTACGAAGCTACTGAAGAGGGGGGGGGGGGGGGTTGTGTGTGTGCTGGAAATGAGGAGTAGGAAGCTGAAATCCTCATCCCATTTAATATATAAATGAAATATGTTATTATTCAACAGTGAGAATATATTTTTAATCTCAGTGAGATGTGTAAATCCGCCACCACACTTATCCGTACGGTTGTGCGCTAGGCAAAAACCAGCCTAGATGTTGAAGAAGCATCTCACTCCCAAACGCAGTAAAAAAGAGTAAGAGAATGAATTCACTACTGTATTAGGGGACGGTAATCCGACTATTGGCTTGGCTCAAATGGATTATCATACAGCTTGGCTTGGAGTCTTTTTGTAAGCGAACGTATTTTTAGGGGGATTTAAAATACGCACGCACTGAAAAACATTGAATCGTTTCTGCACTACCATAAAATGTGACTCCATAAACACGTGAGAGATAAAAACTACCTATTCCAGAAAAAATAGTAACACGTAGTGGTCACTACATACTGAGAAGTTCAATTACGATTTGAAGGTTTGTCCGGAGGAAACAGGGAGGGGATGGAGGTGTTCAGGACTGTAAGTTCCAACTCCAGTTGTCCAGTTCCAGAACAGTTTTCGGACTAAGACTTCCCGGGAGGCGGGGAGTCTTAAATCTGTAATCTGTTATAGCGTGAAAACGTCTTCTGCGCATGTCTTGAATTAAAAGTTCTAGAAAAAATCTCGAACCACTAGCACTAGTTTTTAATGGTTCTGGACTCCTTCTCTTGACAACGAACTTGAGGTTCCAGGACTCCTCACAACTGGTTCTGATAACTCTGAACAGCCAAAACTGGGCATTGTCAGTCTGGAAGGGTTCAGGACTGCTTCTTCATCCAGAAAAACCTTACATATTTGCCTGGAACATATTTGTATGCTCATGGTCAAGTTTCTGGAGAATGAATTGGAGAAGAAATAATGGGGAAGTTCACACGCCGGCCGTCAGGTTGCACCCCTAAGCCAACACTCTGGATCCCCTTCCATAACTCTGGATCCACTATACAAAGCGGGAAGAATAGGGAGGTCGCCAGGGGTATAAATACCCCAGGAAGGCGATCTGGGAACTCAGTTCATGCTTGGCAAACACTCATACACATCTCCTTAAACCTCTCTTACTAAACACAGGCTCTGGCCTTATAACTTACTCCCCTTTACCTAATATAAAATTGCAAAATATCACAAACATTCTAAGTTCAAGCAAAACAATGATAAGGCAACAAAAAGGCTAGTTTATATTTGTTCGACCCTCGTATTTTACTAAAATACTCTAACTATAAGCTCTGTAAAATTATTCCTAAGATTTTGTCAAAAAATTTAATATAGCATATATCCATTCAAATGAAAGTTCTCTTTAGCCCTAGTAATTTCTAATCTTCCAAAAATACTCTGAGTCTTCCATAGGGTAGGCTCAGCAGGCTCTTTTGTAGCTCAAGGGGATGTTTAGTAATTAGTCACTCTCACCTAACAAAAATAGATATCATCACACAGAACGCATACAGAGTAAAAACCTAAGTACTAATAATTTGACAGACTATGAAGCGACAAGTGCTTACGAGTGTTGTAACAAGGGGTGACCCCGACAGTTGATGATTCTGTTTTATAAGTCAGTCAAATCGTTAATCAGTTTCCACGAGTCATGGAGCCCCAGCCAAAAACATCTTCACAGCTGCCTACAACAGTAGGTAGCCGAAGTAGTTACCAACAGATTCCTGGACTTCTTGGCGTCAAACCCACAGCTGGGGTTTATTCAGTTAAAAGCCACCTTTGTGTCAGACGCCTCAGATGCCACAAAACTCAACTCAATAGATGCGTCTCCTAACTAACACATTCAATTTTACCACAGGTCAGTGATATAATCTCAAAAACTGACCCTAGCCCTACGATATACCACCTTGAAGACCTGCCTTATGGACCTATATGCAAAATCTCAAGACTCTAGGATCACAAAACTGCTCAACGGCCTTCTTTTAGGTGATGACAAGCCCTCCGTGCTTCTCAGACGAATGAGATATATTGCCGGCAGCACCACCCTGGACGATTTCTGCAGCAATTGTGGCTTTCGGCTCTACCAACATAGTACCACTCACAACTGGCGTTATACCCTGCATCAGATTTGAATAACTTCGTTGGTGTAGTGGACAGGATCACCGAGGCATCTGCTCTTGTGCCCCGCTTCCACCTGCCTCTAACTTTCATTTTTCGGCTCTCAAAGCGACAGTGAACTAACTACTGGCGGTAACTTCGAACTTGAGGGTCTGCCAAACTAACAATTACCCATGCTCACGATCGCATAGCCCCGCCTCCCACTCTGTCTCCGTCCGACTCGTCCCAATAGTCCCAGAGCCCGAAATCATTCCCCGAACGACGCCAAATATCCAGGCCTCAGCCTCGGCCTTTTCAACAATAGACACAAAAGAACAAGAGTTTTACCACCCCTAGCTTCCTTCGCTGTGATCAAAACAGCCGCCCCAACGATTTCACTCGCCCATTCGATCCCCTGCACCTCAAACAAGTGACATGTTTCCAATATGTATTTACACCAACGCTTTCACACACAAGCAAGATATTGTACGCTTTGTGCGACTTAAAAAAAAAAAAAAACACTGAGGGGCGACTTCAGCGGCGGCAAGAACTGTACGCCTCCTTCCAGATGGAACTACCTTTTTATTTATTGCTCAAGAAGATGTCTCCCGTTCCTGATTGACACTGGCGCATCAGGTATCACTGTTCCCCAACCGACATTTCCATCAGAATGCCTCCAACTTCGGCGCTCCGCTCTTTGTTGCTATTTGATCTCGCATCAAAACTTTTGGTATTGAAAACTTGCCGATTTCATTTGATAATACTAAACCAACTCTAAACCTGCTCGACTTGCAGAACTGATACGAACTAGATCACTAGTGGCGAAGTTGTGGAAACCCATTACAAAACGGAAGTTAGTGAAAAACGTTGTCTATTTCCACGAAAAATAAAGAGTTACAATGTTAAATCGATTTCGACGGTTAGGCCATCATCAGTACCTAACATCGCTGATCACATTGTTTGTTACTGATGATGGCCAAACCGTCGAAATCGATTTAACATTGTAACTCTTTATTTTTCGTGGAAATAGACAACGTTTTTCACTAACTTCGGTTTTGTAATGGGTTTCCACAACTTTGATAATACTACTTTTTCGCACTCTTTTGTGGTCGCGGACCTCCCAAAACCCATTTTAAGGATAAATTTCCTCCTTGATAATCAACTCTCAGTAATAATTTCAAATTCTACCCTTTTTCAACAACCTTCCATCAAATCTTCAGGTGCACCCAAGAAAATTTTCAGACAAAATCAATCAGCACAATATCACATGACTCCCCATACAACTCTTTAATTGGCAAATATTAAAAAAAAAAAAAAACTGAAGCCCTCCTCAAAACAACACAAAAATACAAACACCTGGGAATATAACATTTGATAATCACTAAAGGCCCATAAAATTAAAAGACCGACCATTAATCCGGAATATCTTGAAAAAAGAGGAATTTCAGCAACTTATCAAAATGTGAGTTTTGCGGCCTTCTAAATCCCCATGGTCCTCTCCATTGCGCGTTGTAAAAAAACCAAATGGAGAATTCGCCCTTGAAGAGGCTGTCATCGCTTAAATTTAATGACACTACATGATAATTATGGCGTCCCAAAATTACACGATTTTAACACGCTTCTATACGACAAGACATTTTTTCAACTTTAGATATAACCTTATATCCTAAGGTTATTGATATAACCGGGCCTTTCATTACATTCCCATTTGCGAGAGGACATTCCTAAAACCGCTATAATTACCCCATTCGGACTGTATTAATACATGAAACTCGGCTCTGGATTTAAGGGGAGTCTACAGACGTATTAAAGTTTTATGAACACTATTTTCGCAGAATTTGATTTGGCTTTTTGCTATTTAGTTTATGTCCTACTCGCCTCCTCCACAGAACAAAAGCATTTTGAACATCTCCGCCAAGTACTAGACAAATACTTGGAATTTTGTCTACAACTCATTCTTACAAAATAAGTCATAGGAGAACCCTCAGTGTCCTTCTTGGGCCATGCAGTCAACCCACAGGGTATAGCCCCTCTTCCCGCACTTGTAAAAATAATTTCTGAGTTTACAGAACCAAAAACCATTTGCGAACTCCGCCGTTTTTTAGGCATGGTTAATTTTTATAAACGCGCGATTCCCCATGCTGCTCATGAACAGCAAAAGTTGTCAGCACTATTCGGGCATAGTAAAAATCGGGACGAACTCCCAATCCATAGAACCCAGTATTACGTTTTGCTTTTTCAAATTGTAAAACACCTCTAGCAAAGGCGACCCTGCTATACCACCCAGATCCTTCATGCCCTCTAGATCTCGCTACAGATGTGAGTGACTATGCTGTAGGAGGTACCTACACTGCATCAGCTTGTAGACTCCAAAAAACAACCCCTCGGATTTTTTACAAAAGCTCTAACCCCAGCCCAACGTAAATATTCCACTTTCGACCGGGGGTTATTAGCTATCTTCTAGAACATTAGGTATTTCAAACCCCAAATTGAAGGTAGAATATTCTCGGTCGAAACAGATCATAAACCATAAGTTTACACAATAAAAATTAACGAAAAAATTGCTTGTCCTCGCAGAATAAGGCAACTATCTTTTATCAGCGAATTTACCGCATCTATAATACACAGATTGAGCATAGACAACACAGCCCCAGATGCCTTATCCAGATTCAGCGATATTCAAACTTTCCTGCCGTTTCGCGAGCTGTTTGAATAACAACAAAAAGGTAACAAATTACAGAATAATGTTCATGAAATTCCCCAGACCTCTTACAAGTGCTTCCCTTAAATAACCTCTGATGGCTTTCCAATTCGTTTTCACACCATGGGACAAAACCCCTGACCATACATCCTGGAATCCCTTAAACATGCATATTTCAAAATATACCATGATACAGCACACCATAGCATCCGCACAGCTCCTAAATTAATATCCTCGAAAGTATTCTGGCCACAAATGTACTAGAATATAAAAGCTTTTTGTGAAAACCTCAAAGTTAACGTCCCGTCTGCTCTGCCTTCAATTCGTTTTTCGACAAAGAAGGCCCCCTGCCTCCATAAAAAGGAAAAAGATATCTCCTTACAATCATTGACCAAGCGACAAGGTGGCCAGAGACTGTACCAATAGCTGATACTGAAGCTAACACTATAGCAACAGCATTGATTTCCTGCTGGTTCAGCCGTTACGGTTTACCTTTACGTATCACATTTGACAGGGGCACACTATTTGAAAGCTCACTCTTCAATGCATTGACAAATACCCTTGGGATCCAACGTTTCCGTACATCGGCTTATAATCCAAACGCCAACAAACTCCTTAAGGTTTGGCACCAAAGCTTAAAATTAGCAATAACGGCTGGATTTGGTTAAGGAGATTGGGTTGCGAGATTACCGTTTATCATGCTCTTTCTCTCGTCCATCACAGGTGATGCCAAGGAATTCTCCCCTGCACATAGGGTTTTTCACACCCACCTCCGTTTATGTGAAGACTTAATGAAACCTGTTCCCCTACCACCCCCACCTTCCGACTCTCGAATAGCATTCTACCAAAATGTCCTTCGTCCTTCAGCACGATCTCTCACTCCTCGTGATTTACATACCTGTTCCAAGTTTTCATCAAATCCCCGTTCAAAACTACAATCTCCCTCATATGCACGGGTCCATACAAAGTGTTGTCCAGAACAGACTCTTACGCGGTCATTGAACGCAATGATGGCTCATCAGACTCCATACAAAGTGTTGTCCAGAACAGACTCTTACACGGTCACTGAACGCAATGGTGGCTCATCAGACGCAGTCTCCTTTGATCGGATTAAACTAGCATTCACTTTACCTGTGCCAGACACACGGCACCCTCTGGGACAAAACGTTTCAGGGCTCACTGATCTCTTTAGGGAAAACCCCATCCCACTGTGACATCACCAAGCTCATACTCCTGCTTTCAAGGCTCCATCTCAGAATTCCCACAAACTGCTAAACATATGCATCTCCAAAACTCTCCCCCACACCCACGGACCTCCCAGCCACAAGGGAAAAAATTCTTGAGAGAATAACATCTCACAACCTATGTAAATACACTTCTGTACATAATGACTATAACATAGCATAAGTCTTACTACAAGTTAGACTGTAAGAACCGACGATTTGTTTTAAATTTCCAAGGGGAGCACCTCACAAGTTCTAAAAGATTCCATTATATTACGTTCACTATTTATATACTTTAAAATATACTTCAACAAGTTTGTTATAGATCTATAACTCATCAATCCCTGAGGGGAACAATCCATTTACACGTATGTAAAAAAAACATCCTCTATCAAATTCCATTATTATACACGCACTAAATCCTTCAATATGCATATGGACTAAATATACCAATGTATTCTTCACAATTATCATAATGTACTATTCTTATCACGCCGTATTATTTCTCTCGATGTACTACAACTATCACAAGTATTAGTACTTTATCATTCTTATCATGCTATATCATTGGATTAGTATTAGCTTGTATTATTCTTCTCGGTATCTACAATTATCATCGCATTAAACACAATCCCTTGGTCTTGTATCATTGTTAAGATGTATTATCCTAGCTCCATTCTGATATTAAGTTCCTAGGTGTTGTGGATTTTTCTTACTATAAGAAATAAGTACAACTTCTTTGTCTCGTGGTACGAAAAACAATGATTTATATTTTTGTTATAACTTGAAATCATCAGGTGAATTAATCGTAGGGTTAAACTTGGATACTAATAATTTGGGTTGTTATTAAATTTCACTGAACTGATGCCAAAGATAAATTAATTTCCAAAAGATACCTAATAATCACTTCGCGTTCGCGACACTAGGTTTCTACTGTAGACTGCATATGTATAACTTCCTCTTAGGTCTTACAGTACACCATCTAGTCTGCCTGTCGCTATAATTTGTAGTATAATTACTCCAGAATCCTACACTTTACCTCTTACACATCACCTTCTCCCATCATACATCCATCAAACCCTCCTGTTCCGATTCATTCGAGGGGAACTCTGCCGCGAACATATTTGTATGCTCGCAGTCAAGTTTCTGGAGAACTCAGAGCAGGAAATATTGGGGAAGTTCACATCCCGGCCATCAGGTGGCACCCCTGAGCCAACACACCCCTTCCGAAATCCTGGATCCACTATACAGAGCAGGAAGAGTGAGGTTGCCAGGGGTATAAATACCCCAGGAAGGCGATCTGGGAACTCAGTTTGCGCTCGGCAAACACTCATACGCTTCTCCTGAAACCTCTCTTACCAAGCACAGGCTATGGCCTTAAAACTCACTCACTTCCCTTTACCGAATATGAAATTGTGAAATACCAAAAATATATTCTATGTTGAAGCATATATACGAGGGTCCATCAAATATAAACGAGCCTTTTGGCCTGAACACTCCATTTTTACAAAAAGAAAATATATATATATATTGATTGGAAACAACTTGGTTACTTCTCTACATAATCCCCTTCGTGAGTAATACACTTTTCCCAGTAACTTGAAAACTTTTCAATACCATGTTTGGAAAAAGAGGGGGGGGGGGGGTACTCAGCCAATTGAGCACGAACGTTTGGACCTGCTCGTCAGTCTCAAACCACTCACCCCCAAGTGAATTGGTGAGCGTTCCAAACATATGGAAGTCACAAGTCTGGACTGTAGTGGGGGGGGGGGGGGGGGGATTCAACAGTTGTTCAATGCATATGCTCCAATTTTCCTCTGGTTAAAGCTGCAGAGTGAAGCCTAGTGTTGTCGTGGAGAAGCAACACTTCCCTGATGGGGAAGTCACGTCTTTTGTTCTGTGCTCCGGTAGGCTTGCCAAATTCTCCAGGAGGCTGCAGTAGTACTCAGAATTGATGGTACGCCGATCGTGCAAGATGTCGACAAATAAAAGCCCCCTCCAAGAGGCCAAAACCTTCCCTGTAGAAGAGGGGTTCTGGCTTTGACTTGGGGGCTTTCTCCCCTTTCTTCCTCCACTCCTTACTGCTTCTTTTGTTCGATGGCGTGTAATGGTGCACCCAAGTCTCGCCACCTGTGGCCACAATAGGGTTTCTTCCCCGAATTGTTTCTGCAACCTGCAATGAATTTTGGCCAGTTTTACATTTTCTCTCATCAAAATTTTGATAACAATGTGTTGCGCAACAGAAGGGTGTATTTCCTTCTCACTCATCTTGAGGGCGACCGGCGAGGAAGGTCTATGACCGCAAGGAAGTGATTCTTCCACCCCTAGAGATCCCCTCATGAGGCACAAGGCGCCCCAACGCCCTCTGGCCATCTACCTGCCCGTCAGATCAAAAGGCTCGTTTATATTAGATCAACCCTCATATGCTACTATATGCTACTATAATAATCTAACCACAAGCTCTGTAAAATTATTCCTAAGATTTTGTTTCTGCAGTTAAAAGATTTAATATAGCATATATCCATTCAAATTAAAGTTCCCTTTAACCCCAGTAATTTCTAATCTTCTAACATTTACTAATTTCTTCTAATCTTCCAAGATTTCCTTTGGATAGGCTCAGCTCTGCAGGCTCTTATGTAGCTTGCAGGCATATTTCAGAAATTACTCAGCAGGCTATTTTAAATCTCGGGCACGTTTAGTAAGTAGTCACTCTCCCCTTTAACAAAAATAATACCATCTCACAGAACGCATACAGAGTAAAAACCAAAGTACTGATAATTTGACAGACTACGAAGCAACAAGTGTTTACGAGCATTGTAACAAGTGGTGACCCCGACAGTTGATGATTCTGCTTACAAACAAATTTTAAAATGTTAAGGTCAAAAAACCAAAGTTCAAGTTCGTTGGCCAGCATGATCGGATTACATCTTCGGGTTTAAATTTTCAAAAATGTAGTCAACAATTTCAAAATAGCCTGTTTTTTGCGATTTGTTGTGCGAAATAATTTTTTCAGCATACTAACATGTGGTATATTCGGAATCAGCGTAAAATTTCCTATAAGAATATTTATCAAGTTTTCAAAAATTTCAAAGTTGAAAAATCAGTCAAAAATCGAAACAATGCGGTTCGCTAGTTGTAAAAATCGGTAATATTTGCATGAAACATTGTCGAAATTCAGATTGAACTACTCTTATGGAAGTATCCCTGCATAACCAATCAGGGTACTGACTGACAATCTGATCTCATTCTTATTATTTATCATCTTCCAAGCTTCAACAAATCAAATCATGTACAACGTCCAAAGAAAAACTACATAGTTAAAACAACTAATACTCAACAAAATGCGTGACTCTGATGATATCCACGAACATCTCTGTAATTTTTGTGACACTGTCGACAAACTGAGTAAAATGGACATTAAGATTAACGGTGATCTCCCCAGCATTATGATGTTGTACTCCCTCCCAAACTCATTAAAAAATAACTCATTCGAAAATTTATGTATAGCAATAGAATATATAGTATAGCAGTTCAAGACTGTTAGTTCCAACTCCAGTTGTCCAAATAGTTTTCGGACTAGGGCTTCCCGGTAGGCGGGAGTCTTAAATCTGTGACAGGCGTGAAAACGTTTACTGCACATGTATCAAATTAAAAGTCCTGGCGAAAATCTCGAACCACTACAACTAGTTCTCGACGACGAACTTGAGGTTCCAGAACTTCTCTGAACTGGTTCTGGGTCTCTCCAAACGGCCAAAACTCAGTCCCAGACGGTTCGGGACTGCTTCTCCACACAAACCTTACATATTCAACATTAGAGAACCTAGCATTATGAATTAAAACTAAGGGAGAATACAACAAATTGTGATAATGAAAACCAACTTAACCAAATTAACCCGAAGGTAATACAAAATTTTTTTTTTTTAATTCGACTATCCCAACACTTTTTCAACTGTTTACAAATACTGATCTGGAAGAGGATTTATTGAGCACGGGCTTTGTCAAGCCCTTGAGTAATTACCACCTGAGTACTTATATTGTTCGGACAATAGTTTCTCTTAATGGCTTTTAGCAAATTTTAGAAGAAAACCTAGCACCTGCGATTGCTCCAAGAATTTAAAAATAGAATTTTCTTCATAGAAATCAGTTTAGAAACATTCTGAAACGATTCCCGGATTTTCATATTTTTACATGCGTGTACCGATCATCATCTAATTTTTCTTCTAAAAATATACTTAAATTTCATTAAAATATGCTAAAAAAATCTATGAAACTGCAAAACGAGTAAACATCCATAAAATGTTTTTTCTTCTTTTTTGCAGTTTAATATTGAGGGAGTTTTTTCGTACCAAGTTGAGAATTTTTTGGCTCACAAAGTGTTCAAATTTCAAAAAAGTGTATTATAATTGTAACAAGTACAATATATATATATACATACATAATATATATAAAACGAACATTTTTCTTGTATGGTCATACAGCATATCGGCCATTTTAAAGAGCTTTGTGACTAGTTGAATCTGCGTACTTTGTGGCTCATCTCTCTAATATAGGTATTGTGCTGTTTGCAGCATCCAGGCCAAGGAGATCCCCTCGAAGAATAGAAAGAACAGCTCCACCATAAAAGATTTCATTGCAGAGATCATTCAAGTCTGTGATCCTGGAGAAAAAATAAAATAAATAAATAACAAGAACATCAATTTCGCACTAAGAAATGTGACTCTTAATTATTCGTGCCAACTGTTCAAATAAGAAAATACTAATCATTAAAGAAGCCCGAGTATGATATTAGTATGAGTAGTACCTATCAATCAACCTACCTATACTCACATAAATACGTAAGCTGTTTAATAAAATACTAAGCCTACCTTGGCATAGCGACATAAGTGTTGACGGAAGATAATGCAATCACATACTTTTTAAGCATTTCTGGTACTACCAACCCTTGGAGCTAAAATTAAAAAGAAAAATAACGCATTTTAGGTGAGGATGCCTGAGATTTTTTTGAAAGAATAAGGTGATGTACATAAATTATGAACAATAAGATGAATGTTATTTTTGAATTTAGTAGCTAGGTATCCTTAGTGTGATGAAGAACAACCAAAACAGGAGTATCAACAGGTTAGGTTTTGATATCTTTAGGGATCGATTCTACAACTAGGTAGGTACCTACTGTAGTGGATTTATGTATGTTTTACTGGGAGTTGGTCTTCCCAGTGGAATATCTCTAGCCACGTTGGTCATGTGGTTGTACGGGCTTGACCCTTGAAAAGGGTCTTGTGAGAGGTACGAAAAAGTACTGTTGTTATCTTGTATATCCTTGCGTTCGGAAGGATAGGGTGTGTGTGAGCCACGGGTTAATGTCTCTTCGAATAGGTCTGTGAGATGCTGTTCTTTTGGAGTTTCCCTGATTCGGGAATGGGAAGTCCCGGACCTTATGTGAAGGTTTTCCCGTCCGTTAATAACGGAGGTCTGAAGATACTGAAAAATACCTTTTGGCTCATGATGGAGATAGGCTGACTAGTCCTGAAAAGGACCGCTATCTTGCGTGCACCCGGTCGCCAAGGACGGGTGTATTTCCACTAGTGAATCGAACTCACAAGACCCTATTTGTAGAGGTTTGATATTGCTGGGCCGTGTAGCTTACATCTACGGGAGATGTGTACGATTGTGCCGCAGAATATGCTCGAGCCTTCTGTGTTTCAAGAAGGTGAGTTTGGACAGATTTTGTCACGAGTGAAGAAATGCACTCACTCAAGTTCATTTATTATTTAGTTGGATCAACATGTGATTTATCATATTGATATTAATCACATGCATGAACCAAAATATTATGATTGCATTATCAAGTTGAATGTTTTACCGAATAGGTATTGTAAATCTCGTTTTCAACTGGCTTGAAAACCTCGTCCTCAATCAATCCCAATGGAGTTTCAATCACAATAGGCTGGAAGGCAGAGATTCGTCAAGATGCAGAGGAGTGTCAAGATCGGAGGTAGAGATCGGTATGAGCTCGGGGGCTTTTCGGCGCTATATTTGCACCCCTTTTCTGGGTGTTTCGTCAGCCTCTTGCTTGGCGCTCTCTCGTCGAGCGTCGTCGCATTTCGCTTCCCGCGCATTGGTTTTTTCTGATTGGTCCGTGCTTACGGGACAGAAACCAATGGGGTTTTAGCTTTGTTCGTCCTTGCTGTTTCAAGGGTATATTTTTGTACTGTTTTACAAGGCATTTTTTGTGTGTCAGATCACCGGCTCGCCTAGCCTTGCTCTTGCAGTGAGCGTTTGGCTTGGTACTTTCCTTTTAAAGTGTTTATTAACTCGGCCGTTATATAATTTGTATATTTTTTTCCGCGAGTTGTTTTGTTTTGTCATAAGGTATTCCGACGTCTTAATAACCTTGTTTTATGTGTGAACTCATTATTGGTGGCCCTGAAAAGGGCCGATGATACGTGGTGAGTTCACCACACCTACCTATACAAAACCCTAGAATATTTTGTCACCCTGATGCCGTTTTAGGGAGTCAGCTCGTTCCCTCTTTCTCATTAACACCCCCGCACCTACTCTGAATTCAAATTGAATATGGCATTGGAAAGAGCGTTAAATTTGATATCTGACATGCTTGTCCATGTAGTTCTACGAGTCAAACATAATTTTTACAGACGCTATTAAAAACCTTAGTTTGAACAACAACAAAAATAATAATAACATGTTTTTCAACCTTTAAACGTACATAGTTTTCTTCCCTAATTAGCAAAGTAAAAGGAAAATTGACTATGCCATTGGAAAGCTGAGGTACAGCATTTTCATAGTGCTGCTGTAATGAATTTTGGAGGTCCAAACCGGGATATCCAGGGGTTGTAAAGGGCGTGTGTGACTGTTTTCACTGGGATGTCTAGTAGTGAAACTCCTTCAGGCCAGCATGTTGCTCTGTTTATCATCATAACACAGTACCGGAAAGCCACTGGATATGAATGATATATCTGAGTGGCTTCCTGGCTTTTATATACCAAATAGTATGGTGAGGGGGGACCCCGGGGGGTGTCCCCACCAGACCCAGATTACATGACAGGATTCCACTGGTCTGAGTTTACTACAAGAGCGTTAAACAAACAATCTCCAGGAGGAACTGTAACACCTGTGGCTTCGGAGTGGAGGGTACCGCACTCGACCCCCCCCCCCCTCCTAATAACCAAAGTTTCCCACAAAACAAAGATAGAAATGTGTTAGAATGGAATTATGTCTGGCACTCGGCCTATGTACTGTTTACCAGAAGTTCAGTTATCACCTACATATAGTTATACTTCAATGTTTACAACAAATGTTCAGTCGACAGGTGGAACTGTGTTTTGAAAATTTCTTTTCAATAAGAACTGATTATTCCGTGCGTACAAGTGTCTTGTAATTTATTTACAATACAACAGGTTATGGAGCCCAGAATCGCTAAGTAAAAAGTACACTTGAGTGAAGTGAAGTGAAGTGTAGTGAGTTCACAAAAAGGTATCACCTTCATCAACAGTTTCAAGGTTGATTCCAAAATGAGGTTGATTCCAAAATGATGTTGGCTCCAAAATGAGTTCAAATACGTACAGGATTGACCCTATGGGAAAAACAAACTACGATACAGGCAGATGAAAGCACAAGCTATTCTCACACGCAGCGGTCTTTGGGATTTCGTGTCAGGAGTCAAAATGAAACTCAAAAGCTCACCTGGGAAGGAAAATGGAAAAAAAAGTTCCAGTCATGCAGCATGATCGTATGAGCGAATTTTCGTAAACTATCGCAGACGGTAGAAAAGGCAACTACCCCAGAAGAATAAACTATCGTACTATATTATGTTACATTATTTTGAGAATTAAGGACTTTGAGGGGAAAGAAATTGTTAACTACCAATTATATGGCAAAAAACTCGTTCTAAATGATATTCTGCGATTCAAAAAGAGATTTTGGATTTTTAACTTTATTGGAGTTTTTATTGATTTATTAGCACATTTTAATAAAGTGTAAGTACATTTTTCAGCATAATTATGGGCATAAATTTTTTAATGTTCTATTTGATATTTAATAAACTTTATTTGAGCAATATTCTGCTAAAAAAAAATATATATATAAGTTTAACGATTTTTAGCAGTTTTTTTGCTATTTTCAGTGATTTTTTCAGCACTTTTTTTTTGAAATGTGACCAATTTAATGTGCTTAAAAAATGCTGGCCAACGAACTCGTCCTTTCGTTTGGAAAGTTCGATTTTTTTGGCGCAAGAACGGAATTTTTATCTCAATCCTAGGGAGAGTTATCGTCTGGAAGGACATATATATATATATATATATATATATAGATATAGATTGTCTTGTTGTTGAGTCCGCGGTAATCAATAACCAGTCGATACTTTTGTTTGCCGGATGCATCTAATTTTTTGGGTACGAGCCAGAGTGGACTATTCCAAGGTGAAGAGCTGGGTTGAATAATTCCCTGTTTGAGCATATCTTGTATTTGGTTATCAATTTCCTTTTTATATACCTCGGGATATCGGTAATTGCGGGTATACACGGGGATCTCGTCAATGGTACGGATTACATGTTGGACTTTATTAGTACACGTTAAGGTGTTTCCTTCACAATGAAACAAATCTTTGTACTGATATACTAAGTTCAAAATTTGTCTCTTTTCTTCTTCGTTCATATGATCCGTTCGAATATTAGTGGGGTCAAATACATAATTTTGCGTATCATAATAATTCACATTTGGACTTTTCACTTTGTCTAAAATGGGGATTTCTTCAACTTGGATGGGTTCAAACAGTTTGAAATTACATTCAGAATCACTATTATTTAAAATTCCTACGTAACATTCCTTATCTTGAATTTTGACCAGGCATTCAGGAATTTCTAGTGAATTTTGTTTCAGATATGGAATTACTCCTTCCTTTTTTGTTGAATCACATCGTACGGGAATTTTAATCTGCGAAATTGCCCTAGGTGGTATTTTTTGTTCATAGATCGGTTTTTTATTTATTTCTTGATCAACGTAGTGATATTTAAAAGGGATTTTGAAATTTTTTATTATCAGTAACTTGTTCTCATAATCAATATGAGCGCCAAGTAACTCAAGGTTATCTGGACCTAATAGCAATCCGAATCGGCTATGGAATTTGTGAATTCTAAAAAGGAGATTTAGGTTTTTAATTTTGAACATTTCGCCACATGGGATCCTTGCACTATTGCTCCCATATGACAATCCGTGGATTGACCTAACTTGGAATTTCTCTGTTATGATTTTGTCGGGGAAAAATTTTTTAATGACCTCTGGATGCACAAAACTTGAAGTGCTTCCGGAGTCCAACAGGATTCTAATTTTATGCTTCGGAAATACTATGTATGGTAGTTTTTGTCCAGCCTTTGGTTTCAAATGTATTAGGGAGAATGTAGCGATTCGGACTCCTCCTCTAAAAAAGAGTCCTCATCGGCCGGATTTTCCGCGTTGTATTCGGGGTCAGAACTTCCCATACTTTCTTCCTCGGGAATTTCCACATTGTTCAAATCTAAATTCGGTCGAGTTGTTTGCCAAGACATTGGAGTCGACTTTGCAAAATTGGACGTTCCTTGACTTGGAACTTGAGTCTGTGGGGGCCTTGTGATTTGTGAAGTGTTATTTTTATTGGGGATAATGGGCTTGGATGGCACTTGATTTTGGGTTTTATTTGGGAATGTTTTGGGCTTAAATCCTTGGCCATAATATGGCGGTTTGGTTGCCGGAGTCGTATTTTTATTTTCCGGTTTTATCGCCGGTTTGTGTTGGGGGTTCCGATCGAGTCTACCCTTTTGATACTGCATGATTTGATAATCGTTCGTTAGTATCGAAAGGGCTTCGCCCATCGTTTTCGGTTTCCTACTCCGAAGTTGACTTCCGAGCGGTTCCCTTAGGTGCAAGAGTAACGTCCGTAGACTAATATCTTGATAGTGCTCGATCAATATCTCTTGTTTCGTTTCAGTTTCATGGTTTTTAATCCAAGCAATAGCCAAATTTAGTTTTGCTTTAATTTTATTATGAAACTGAAAAGGATCTTCGCTCTCCCTATGTCTCTCCAGTTAGTTTCATAAAGTAAATATGTCCCGTTTGTCGGAGTACGTCTTAACAATGTTTTAATACTAGGAAAGTCCGTAAGTGCGTAATTATCTAGCATATCCGAGGCTGGTCCCTGTATTTTGGACATAATGGTCTTAAGGACCTCCTCATTTTGATAATTTGTGGATGAACCTTTTTAGATTGTATCCAAAAATTTCCGGAGCTTTCCTGGGTTTCCCTCAAAGGTCGGGATCATGTCCGCATGTTTCTTTTTAAATTCGGGGACTTGGTCCCTAGTATTTTGATTGATATTTAAGTTTCTGAGGGACTCCATTCTTTGAGAAATAAAATAATCTACAAAGATCATTAAAAGGGTTGCTCGGGATTGCCGCCCCAGGTTGTGGTCCCTCAGACATATCAGAATCTTCCTCTATTACAGGTAGTCTTTCGAAAGGTGAGCGAACCTTCCTTAAGAAATATTTTCTGTAGTTTTTTGGAATTTTGACAGGAAAGTATGTACTGTTCAGTGTCTACTCCAAGTGTTCGTTTGTGTCAGTGTGTTTACAAAAACACAAGTTTATAATATTCAATTATAAAAGTGAAATCAAGTATCTTATTCTGAAATTAACGTCAGATGACGGGTGGCTTGAAACGCAATTTCAATAATTAAATACAAATAAAATAAAGTGTCTTTAAATTAAGACAATAAAAATTGATTAATTATGAAATTAACGTCAGATGACGGGTGGCTTGAAACGCAATTTCAATAATTAAATATAAATAAAATAAAGTTTCTTTAAATTAAGACAATAAAAATTGGTTAATTTTTTTTTTTCTGCAATACCCCGCGCCAGATGACGGGTGGCGTGAAACGCGGTTGCAATAAAACTTGATCGTTCCTTCCCACCAGGTAACGGGTGGTATGAAATGGGGAGGTTTAACGATTATTAGAATAAAATTGAATTGTTCCTTCCCACCAGGTAACGGGTGGTATGAAATGGGGAGGTTTAACAATTATAAAAAATCAAATGAAGTTGAATTAGAAGTTTGAATCTTCCTTCAAAATTTGCCGGTGATCTCGCTACTCCTGGAGAATTAAAAGATGAAGCTGGGTTGGTACTTACAACACGACGAGAGTAAACATCTGAGTTTTCTTATCTCGGCTTTAGGTGAAGGTCGTACCTCGGTGTCGGGTGTCGGGTTCGGCTTCTGAGAAAAGATAGCGAGGATAGCACAGCGTTCTTCCGTCTTCACAGGCGGAAATCCACTTCTATTATTTTACGAGCCAAGTGTCTTTGCTCGGGCGTCCTGGTTTTTGGCGAATTCGCGTAGTTTCCTCTTGTGGAGCGTGTGATGTTCTCTTGAACAGAGTGAGTAGAGGATAGATTTTCTTCTTGTGAACAGCAGGTTCCCTTTGGGTCAGAATGCAATCGATTTTGATTGATTGATTTGCCCAAAGTTAATTGATTTGTCCACGAGACTGCGCCACTTAAATGTCCTTTAATCGGGAATCGGTTTTTAAAAAACAATCGTTTAACTCCCGAATACAATTTATTAAAATATGAAAAGAAACACACACGACTACGTACAGAGAGGGAACGTACCGCACGAGAGATATATATATATATATATATATTTTTCCTCCCTATGTTATATATATATATATATATATATATATATATATATTATTTTGAGGTATTACAGGAGGTTGGAAAAGATAGGAAACACTTAAATGAAACTTACAAAATTGAGAGAATATTTATTTAATACTCTCTCAAGTTTTATTTAAGTGTTTTCTATCTTTTCCAACCTTCTGTAATACCTCAAAATAATATTACACGCGAGTGTTTTCATCCTTCATCAAAACTATATATATATATGAAAGAATTACAAACTCAAGGATTCGTTTCAGAATGTATCAAAACGGATTTCAATGAAGAAAATTTCAAAAGTTTTGATTTTAAAATTTTTGGAGCCTTTGAAATAGCTTCATTTTCTACGAAAATTCGCTAAAATCGGACTCGGACGGTAAATCTGATCTCATTCTTATTATATCACCTTCCGAGCTTAACCAAATTCAATCATGTACAACGTCTAAAGACGTATGGGACACTTTGGCTATAAATTACAAGATCACGGGACCTGCTAGAAAAGGTACATAGTTAAAACAACTAATACTCAACGAAATGCGTGACTCTGATGACATCCGCGAACATCTCGGTGATTTTTGTGACACTGTTGACAAACTAAGTGAAATGGACGTTGAGATTAACGGTGATCTCCTCAGCATAATGATATTGTTCTCCCTGGCAAACTCATTAGAAAATTTCCGAATAGCAACAGAATCTCGGGATACTCTACCATAACCAGAGGACTTCAAAATATAAATCCCTGAGGAATACGAAGCTAGAAAGGAACATCAAAATCTATGGTCGAGAACAACTGAAGGTGCATTTTACGGCAAAAATCGTAATTACCAAAAAATCAACCCGAAAAATGTGTATAAAAATCAAAAACAAAACAAAAATTGGCCCAAATGTGAAAGTTGCCATAAAGGGCATAAAATCGCGAATTGTTGGCAATGGTGGAACTGCCAACCCCTCTTATTGGTATCTTAACAGCAGTTGCACTTCTCACATGACGCCAAATATTAAATTATTCGAAAATGTTGATTATTCCAAAACTGCCTCTCTGAAACTTCCTTCTAAAAAGCACACAACATCTATTGTCGGTATTGGTAGTGTGAAACTAGGCACGAAAGAAAATTCAATTATCAATGTAAAAGAAGCACTTACGTTCCCGATCTCTCGATAAATTTGTTGCTATCCCCAAAGCTACTGATAGTGGCTTCAAAGCTATTTTTCCGAAGGATGAAGCCAAAATTATCAACACCAAAGGAAACGTAGTGCTAAGGGTGCTTAAATTAGGAGGATGGCTTGTATGTAGTCAACACCGAAAATCCGACCACTAATTTGCAAAAATGTCACAACACCGTTAACCAAAGTGTCAATTTCGACGATGGCATCGTCAACTCGGACACATAAATGAGGTGGATCTTAAACGAGCTAAAACTCAATAAATTATTCGTGGTTTCGATTTTGACGCAATTGATACTCGAGGAGACTGCGAAGTATGTGTTCAGGCTAAGCTGACCAAGGTGCCATTCACAAAGAGGAGTTCCAATAAAACGTCTGCACTGCTTGAAGTAGTCCATTCGGATGTAGCGGGCCCTTTCCCAGAATCACATGCTGGAGCTAAATACTTGGTAAAATTTATCGATGAGCACAGTCGTTATACCAAGGTGAACTTCATGAGAAACAAGGACGAAGTTTTCAAACACTTTACACAGTATAAGAACGAAGTTGAGACCTTCACAGGAAACAAAATAAAATTCCTTCAGAGCGACAAAGAAAAATCAGAATATTGTAATATGTACACATATATGTAGATTAATTCTTGAAGTCTACAGGAATTCAACGACGGCTCACCTGCACCTACACGCCCCAGCAAAATGGGATTTCGGAGTGCGAGAATAGCTCATTGAAAAGGCATGATGCGAATATGCCCATTTCATTTTGGGCGGAAGCGGTCAACACTGCAAATTACCTATCGAATCTGACCCCCTCGAGTGCAATCGAAAATGATTCTGCATTCAAAAAATGGGTTGGTCACTCTCCGTCTGTCCTGCATTGTCACATATTTGGATCAAAACTGGTTTACCTCTCAACGCACCGTGATCAGAAGAAATTCGAAGCCAAAGCCGAAATTGGTATTTTATTGGTTATTCTGAAATCACTAAAGGTTTTTGAGTGTGGGATCCTAATGAAAATAAAGTCGTCGTTTCAACATAAAAGTTCTGAACTCAAATTATTTTGAAGAGCCCACAAAATTCAAATTTCATGAGAAAGGACGTTCTTCGATTGACGTAATGATAAAAATACATCAAGAACCTGAAATCGTTGACAAATGCTTCACTGTCCAGTGACTCTGAGGAACCAAACATGCCACAATATGAAGATTTTCAAGATTTTGATGAACCTTCTGGTGGTGAAGAAGATAGTCAGCGAGTTCAACGCCCTCATTGTGAACATAAACCTCCAAATGGATGGAAAATTATCAAACTGAGATCAATTCAGATTCATCATACATGTCTTTCATGGTTGATTTCCAAACTGATATAAATTGTTCTGATGAAACCCCAGAAGTGTGGAATAGAAGTGTGGTAGGCCATAAAAGAAGAAATAAAGTCCCATCTTCAAAATACTGCATATTTTGAATGATATCAATAGAAATAAAACAGACCAAATTACCCAGTTGAAAACAGAGATTGTCTTTCTTAAAAGTAAAATTCTCAGTAAAACTCCTCTGGTACAGTTTTCTAAATCGGCATCCCCACGCGAAAGAGGAATATTATACAGAAGAAGAAATCCTGGCTGATGATACAGGCAAATGGGATAATGTGATCTGAAGAGGTCATAAAAGGAGGAAATCTGATTTACCTCCTCCTAGAAAAAATTCTTTCGTTACCTAATACAAAACAAAATAAAGAGCCCAAACCTCCTCCTGCTTATATCGAGAGGGCTTCGTCCTTTCCAGTCCTAAAAAAAATGTAGAGGAAAAAACTACTAACGTGAGTTCAACCACCATGTCAAATGATGTGGTTAAAATTGATACTGTAGATTCAGATGGCTTTCGTGCTATTACTTAATGTTTTGAGGAACAAAAAATCCCCCACTATACCTATCAACATAAACAGGATAGTCCCATAAAAGTGATGATCAAGGGCATTCACCAATCTTGGTCAACCAAGGAGGTCCTCGATGATCTAAGAGACCAATTCGGCTCAAATAGCGTACTCCAAGTAAATAAAAAGCTGGAGTGGAAATCAAAAATTCCACTGGATATGTACATTGTGGATTTTCAAAAAGATCTGGATCTCGAGAAAATTTACAAAACAAAGCAGGTTCTCAAAGGGTGCACAACAGTGCAGCCAATCAAATCAACAAAACATTCATCTCAGTATAAAAGGTGCCAGGAGTTTAACCACACTAGAAACTACTGCACAAAGCAACCTCGGCGTGTAAAATGTGCCAAAGGTCATTTTACTGAGGACTGCTCCAAGCCCAAAGATACCCCAGCGAAATGTGTCAACTGTTCTGGAGGCCACACTGCAAATTATCGTGGCTGTCCAGTAGCCGTGAGGCATACGCAGTCAACTCAAGTCTCACTCAACAACAGAAGCAGGGGAAAGCCCAGTCAGCACCAGAGAAATCCATCAGTACAAAGAAGTTTGTTCCAATAACGCCATTATTGAGTAATAAAAACCTAATGCAGGGCATTTCAGGTCAGTACCCAAATTTGGAGTCATATTCGAAAGTTTTGCAGAATAAGAAAGTGCTAGTACAGCAGCCAACCAGGAGGCAATCGATTGATCCCATAAATAAGGAAATTGTTACGCTCCAGGAAAATAACTCTCACAGTCGAAGTTTGGTCACCCTGGCCTCATAGCTCTGATCGTTAGAGTGTCGCAATTTCGGGAAATTAATAATAATTTCTCCTAGTTTTGACAACGCGAGTTCGAGCTCCTGTCGAGGTATCAAATATTTTTAGCCCGTTATAGTGGCGCAGCCGAAATAGGACCCGAAATCATACGAAACAATAATTAATTAAATCCCTCTCGAGCCAAAAGACTGTACACATCACATTTCCTGTTGTTATGCCTTTCATTTCCTCACCCACTTGAGTCAAAACACACCGTGACAATGACCTCGCTCGACTGCTGACTTGTTCCAGCGAGCATCTGCTGAGCCAGCGGCCTGCAGTTTCACTTCGTCATTCGTCCGACCCCAAACCAGCCGAGACGGCTGGTATTTGACTCCGGGGAAATGTTACGCTCCAGGAAAATAACTCTCAGTCGAAGAGGTTTGGTCACCCTGGCCTCATAGCTCTGATCGTTAGAGTGTTGCAACTTCGAGAAATTAATAATAATTTCTCGTAGTTGTGACGACGCGAGTTCGAACTCCTGTCGAGGTATCAAATATTTTTGGGCCGTTACAAAATACAAACAAAAATAAATCATATTTTCGAAATGCTCACAAAACCAAGCCAGAGCATAAGCAACCTGGATGAGCGTGTTGGCAGAATCAAAACCTCTCGTCTAAAAAAATCAACATGAATAGTGTTAAAATTCTCTGTTGGAATGCCAATGGACTAACGTCACGGAAGAATGAGCTCCAACTAACCCTCGACTTCAATCGAGTCGACATTTGTCTTATTTCTTAGACGCATTTTTTTACCAATGAATCGTATCTCAAACTCAAAGGTTACAGGGGCCACCATGCCATTCATTCAAGCAACAATGCTCGTAGTGGCAGTGCAGTAATAATAAAAGAAAACCTATACCATCACGAGCAAATCAAAATAGAAACTGAAGCATTTCAGGTATTTCCTAATTAAATCAAGACTGATTCTTTTATTATTACTGTTGCTAGCATATATTGTCCACCAAAATACAACACTGCATGTGAAGAATACAAGAACATCTTTGGTCATCTTGGGAACCGATTCATCCTTGGAGGGGATTTTCAATGCAAAAAATACATTCTGGGGTTCAAGATAACTACTGTGAAAGGACGCAGACTTTTATAAGCACTCTATGATGAAAACTGCGGAGCATTCTCAACTGGGAAGCCGTCATACTGGCTATCTGACCCAAACAAAGTATCCAATCTGATTGACTTTTTCATTACAAAGAATATCTCAGCAAATTACCTTCTACTAGAAGGAAACTTTGATCTTTGGTCAGATCATTCACCAATCTTACTGACACTTAGTGTAGAATTGTTCAGAAGCCCTTCAACCCTGTCCTAGCCAGTCATAAGACTAATTGGGAGCTTTTCAAGCAGGACATTTGCAGACATATCGACTTGGGTAAGTCATTGTAAACACCAAATGAAGTGGATCAAGAACTAGAACATCTTGTTTGTAGCATACGAACCGTTGCATGGGAAAACACACCAATCAGCTTGGTACAAGGCGGAAAGTGAACTGAGGTCCTTCATTCAGGAAATCAATGAACACACTCTTGAGCACTATATCACGAAACTTGCAAGCCATCGTGATACGGATTACTCTCTTTGGAAGGCTACCAAATATCTCAAAAGGCCGATGATTCAGGCTTCACCCATAAGAAATGCTAGCGGGGATTAGTAAGAGGCAATCAAGATAAAGCAACCACTTTTGCAGACCATCTAGCAAATATATTCTTCCAAATCCAGCGATGACAGATCAACCCCTGTTTGAGGATACAATGGAACTCGATCAAGAGACTGATATTCTGCCTGTCACTATTAAAGAAGTAATGCACATAATTAATAAGGAAATCAGCCTGAAAAAGGCCCCAGGCTACGAACTTATTACTGGCTAGATTCTTAAGCGTCCTGGCAGTCAGAGATAATCTAAACCGGTCGCTATCCTGCATACAATAATGGACAGTGAAATGGAGAATCAGAATAAACGAAACTAAGTCGGTACACGTCGACTTCACTAACAAAAGAATTGACTATGTTGTATATCTCAAGGGCAAAGAGGTAACGAAGGTAAATACCTCGGTATGACGCTCGATGCCAAGCTCAGCAGGAGAGCTCATGTTAAGAGGGGAGGGGGGTGGGGAGGAAGAGCTCCTACTCAAATTCAGAAAAATTTATTGGTTAATGGGGAGACAGTCGAAGCTGTCGATCCAGAACAAACTTGAACTGTATAACCAGGGGCTTAAACCTGTCTGGACCTATGGAGCCCAGCTGTGGGGTTGTATGGCTCAATCAAACCAAGACATCATCCAACGATTCCAGAATAATGTATTACAAAATATTGTCAATGAACCATGGTACTTTCGAAATGAACGTCTCCATCACAACAGTAAAAGAGGCTACAAAGCGACAACCTGAGAGTCACCTCCATCGGCTAAGATATCACGTCAACAAGGAAGCTGTCCGTCTCCTTGACGCAAGTGATATCACAAGAAGACTTAAGCGTACCAAACCACTTGATCTTGCCTATTTGTGAAGCATTTGTCATAATGAGCAAAACTCAGTGATGTATCTTAGTTTTGAATATTTATACCTGTATTTTGAAAATAATATTGTCAATAGGTACTAGGTGCAATAAAAAGTTAAACAAAAAATCTTCAAAATGACAGTTAGGTGACCACTGACAGAAAACAAGCTTCTCAGGTCATTGGTTCAAAAATAAAGTTCTCAAGAAGAAGTTGAAGCTCAATGGTCAACTAGAAAGGAGAAAAGCCCGGCTGGTGGCTCATGGTTTTGCACAATATCCAGGAATCAACTAGGTACCAAGAAACATTTTCACCAGCCTCTAAGTTGAGCAAAATGAGACTCATGTTAGCATTGGGTGCAGAAATTTGCACTAAGCTGTACCACTTCGATGTTTCCACCACATTTTCAAATGGTGACATTGACTAGGATATTTTCATTGAACCACCAAAATATCTAGAAAAGTATCTATATGAAATTATGATGGATGAAAGCGAAAACTCAGACGAAACAATTTTCAATAAAGCAAAACAAATTATGGAAGATCTTAAGAAAAACGACAGTGACCAAGTCTGCCATCTTTGCAAAGCCCACTGTGGTTTGAAACAAGCTGGAAGAATGTGGTTCGTAAAATTGAACACAAAATTAAGAGAATTGGGCTATGAACCATCTCATGCTGGTCCATGCCTGTATACATCTCAATTAGAGGGAGATAAAACCCTGATTTTATGTTTATTTTGACGATCTAGTTTTGCTTTCAACCAACTCATCAAAATTGAAATCGCTGAAGAAAAATTTGATGCAAATATTCAAAATGCGAGATCTGGGTGAACTGCAGTACTGTTTGGGCCACGAAATTAAACAGGAGAATGGAATAGTTTATGCTTCATATGCTTTATGCTTCACGTCATTTATTACTAGGTACAAAATGAATTCGTTCCGTACGCCTATGTTTACGGAACTGAAACTTTGGATCTTTCTAAGCTGTTTACACATATCTACTGGATGGTAAAGAGAATTAACCGGCTCCCACAGTCACTACTTCGCGGAGATTAATAACAGTGACGATAGACTTAAAATTAATTAATAAAGGAATCAAGGTGTAAAATATGTTATTTGTATACCTGCATAGCCGAGGTTTATGAAGGTTTCTCGTTATCTCAGGCAATCATCTATGCAGAATTTTCTTCCATTTAGCCAACATTGCTCGTTTAGTTGATAGGATATCCTAAAACACATTTTGAATTAGTAATTGAATTGAATTAGGATTTAGAAAACGTACCAAAATAACAATAGCATTGGCTTATTAATAATTAATGATAGTTTCTAGTTGCTATAAAAACAACTCTCGGACCACAAGAGACAAACGAAATGACAGACTCCACCACGACACTACTCACAAAATTGGAAAACAAAAATAAATAAACAAACAATGAATATTATTCAAACAAATAGGTAATAATAAAATTAGATATGGAGAGTTTTAAAAGAAATTGAGTCACTGCACTGTGATAGAAATGATTGTTCTATCTAAATCCCAAAAAATATCTATTCAATATGTTTAAACTACATCAAGCCTGGTTTTTTCCTGGTTTATGGTTAGAAGTTGGTTTTTTGTAGGTTGTTGTCTGGAATAGTTGACACAGAGAAAGAGTAACAGTTGAGAACTGAATAATCTTCAGCTTTACAAAAAGTCCCAGTAATACAGTATTGCGTAGAACATTGAGAGAGTAAAGCATAAACAAGCTATAGCAATGAGATTGGAACGAATATGTAACCCCAAAAGTAACTGGTAGCGAAAAATAAGGTAGCTGAGTGACCTAAATTCTATCTAACTCGCCTTAGGAAGCTAAAATTTTATAGGGAGCCTTCCTGCGACAAAAAGAGGCAAATAAAATGACGGGCTCCATCATGATCAGCCGACAGAGCTAAAGTCTCCCCCGTCCGTCCGAGGATGTTGAAATTTTTATAGGGAGCCTTTCTGGGGCATCAACTATGTAAGCTAAAATAACTGGAAATCAGATATCAGGTGGCAGCAGATAGCTAAAGCATTCCATGTTTTTCAATTGTAGTTGTTAGGCTCTACGTAGAAGAGAAGGTGGGAGGGGTCCAGGGATGTATGCAATTTTGAATCTATACTATTGCGCTCCACATGCCTTGCTTCACTGAGACCGAGAATAACAATAATGAAATAACAATTAATAAAAGAGAAATTAAAAAAACTAAATAATCTTCAGTGGAAAAAAGGTATCATCTTGGATACATATGGCCTCCTCGAGTAGCGATTCAGAATGGGAAGAAGAATTATTGAAAATAGTTGCCAGTTCAATCGTAATTGGTAGTTCCAAATGGGCGAGGATACATGAGATAAATGATCACAGGGATGAATAAGGGGAGTTTCATTCGTTGTACCCCCAGCTATTAAAAGACCCAAATCGTTCTCGATCTGAGATCCCGATACTGCTTATGTTTTACGTCTATAGAAAGGCATACCCCCCTCACTTTTTCAATGAGAAGTTCTTTTACCATTTCGATGAACGCACAGAGGAAAGGAATAATGACACGAGGGGGAAAGAAAGAAATCAAGGGAGGGAGCGGACAGAAAAAAAAGTAGATCACAGAAACCTTAGCTCATGTCACGCCGAGATGAGTTGTCCACCGTTCGTATCACGTGATATCACGCATGCGCCTGATGGCATGAGCGTGAGAGCGTGATGTGCCGTCAGTGTAGCTCTCATGAATGAATCACTTACTGTTTTATGGGAGAACTTTGAACCACACTTCAGTGACGTGACATGACTTCCCCAAGGCATAACATGAGAACACGTGACTTGAGGGCAGGGTGTTTCTATCTTTAATGTTGAAGTGAAAAAATGTGAATTTTTAAATCATTTTGCTGCCATAATAGTTGACCCCTGGCAGTTATGCCTGCAACTAATCACTCTAGGTTGGTTCACTACTGTTGTTTTGTCTGCGTTCTGCCTGTTAGTGGAAAGCTATTCCAGTGGGAAACTAGTCCACTGTGGGTTATATCCCCCCCGTGTTCTCTGCGGAGATTTAAAGAACGGCGCTTTGTAGTAGAACGTCTAGTGTCTAGGTTAGTTAGGAGCTCATAAGATTTACAAAATGAAGTTAGATGTAAGTACAGTGAGAAACGGGTATTTCCTCGTCCTATATCACTCTGCGGTTCATTTAACAATTCAAGTACATACAAATATAACACACAATATACTGGGTGGTCACGACTTAATGTATCACACTATCTCTCTATTCGTTACTATCGGGTTAGAAAAAACTTCTAACTTTCTTTTTTCTGCAAGGAATTCAAATACCACACTTTCACGCACCGCGCATGCGCGCGCCGCGCATCATCTTTGTTATTTCAAATGAGAACCTCATTTTTTATTGCAGATTTGGATTCTACATGAAATGTCATGAAGAAATGACCCATCACTCGATTCGTTAAGTGCGCCCCATTCCGCTCTAAAAACGCTGCAAATTATTACACAAAGGTTTATTATTTATGTATTAGACAGCCCTTCTACGTAGATCTCTGGTCCATAATTATTAAACGCCGCTTATAGTATATTTAGTATCGGAACTCGGAGCTTCGGACCTCACAAATGGGTTCAATCCATAACAGCAGCGGAACCTCACAATTTTATGCTTTTTAATATAGTTGATAAACATAACAATTTATTACCAAGTCATCTTTCCAACACATAAAAGTGTTACCTATACTGTATATTGATATCATTTAATTGGTCAAATTTCAAAGAATGTGCTGACAAAATCACTGAAAATGGCTAAGAATCGTTAAATTGATATTTTTTAGCATAAGATTGGTCAAATAAAGTTTATCAACTATGAAATAGAACATTCAACAATTTATGTACGAAATTATGCTAAAAACTTGAACTTCATTAAATTTTGTTTTAAAAAATCTATAAAATTGCAAAAAATAGCCTAAAATCCAAAATCTCTTTTTGAATAGAAGAGTATCATTTAGAATACTTTTTTCCATAAAATTAATAGCTAACATTTTCTTTTCACTCATAAATCTCCAATTTCTATACAACTTGAAATATACACACAAAAAAGACACTTTTTCACCTATTTTTGGCTCATAGCACCCATGGGTGTTGAGCGATCGAGCTGGCGAGAAGTTAGGACCAACTAGACCCCAAGTGGATTCTATGTGCGAAAGAACAGATTTTTCAAGTCAATTCTAAGGCCTTTTATGGCCCGGACGGCGGACGGACATTTCAAATTTGGATTCTACGCAGCTTGAAACGTAAAGTGACAAAGTTTGAGGGGGGGGTTATACAATTTTTTTGCTATACGATCACATAGGCTTATTATTGGAAATAATAAACCAAAAAGGGGGTTTCTTATTTGAAATAACAAAGTTGATGCGCGTTTGGCATTTGTGAGCATGCACGGTGCGCGAAAGTGTGATTTTTGAATTCCTCGCAAAAAAATAAGGGGTGTTACCGCTTGCATTTCGGTGATTATAAAATTGTGGGACATTTCGTGTCACAAAGCCTTTGCGCAAACACTATTCATACTATAATATTTTTCTTGATCTGTGGGTTAGAAAACTTCTGGTCTTACCATGTTTTGGCTTAATAGGTGATTACCTAATCAATCAATCAGACTGTGCTGAATACCCCAAATCTCTTGACCTAACACTGTCACAAGGTGTAGGTGGCCAACTTCTCTTATGTTTTTGTACCCTTTAAACCAGGCTGTAAAAACATTTTTCAATATCTTTAGACTCAGGTTATTCTCCGTAAAAATAATAATTGAAGAAAGAAGACAAAATATATCTGTTGGCTACTCATATGTAACGTGATATGTCACATGGTTTTATTCTCACGCCCTACAATTTTTTCATTCTTCAGCCAAAGCCAGAAGAATGGATATTTTACAATGGAATTAAGTGAGGCAACACTGTTCCATTATGGCTTAGAAAACACCCACATGATGATCATATATCATCTCAGAAATGGCCTGTCTTCAGGAGGAAACGATGAGCCCTTCATTTCTTTGCATGGTTTTATACTTTCTCAAAACCAACAACACTCAAATTCGTTAAGCTTTTTTTAAAATAGTTAATTACAGTTAGTCCTTGTAGATGTGAGTGAAACGTTGGAGTGTTATTTTTTTCGATACAAAATATAGTTTCCAATGGTCATCATCGCCTAGTTCTCTGTAGAAAAGTTCCAGTCATGCAGCATGATCGTATGAGCGAATTTTCGTAAATCATCGTATTATATAATATTAGATTGTTTTGAAATTTGAGCTTTTTGAGTGCAAGTAAATTGTTAACTATTGATTTTATTGCATAAAACGTATTCTAAATAATAATCTCCAGTTCAAATAGAGATTTTAAATTTTTAGCTTTTTTGCAGTTTTCATCAATTTTTTAGCAAATTTTAATGAATTTTAAGTACATTTTACAGCATAATTTTTTACATACATTTTTGAATGTTCTATTCATAGTTAATAGACTTTATTTGAGCAATATTCTACCCGCAAATATGAATTAAACGATTTTTAGCCGTTTTTAGCTATTTTTAGTGATTTTTTTAGTACATTTTTTGAAATTTGACCAATTTAATGTGCTCAAAAAGTGATGACCAACGAACTAATCCTTTTTTTTTTGAAATGCTTGATGCTCAAAAAGTGTTGACCAACGAACTAATCCTTTTTTTTTGAAATGCTTGATTTTTTGGCGAAAGAACGAAGTTTTTATCTCAATTCTATCGAGAGTTATCGTATGGAATGACACATACATACATACATACATATATATATATATATATATATATATATATATATATATATATATACATATGTATATATACGTATATTATTATATATATATATATATATATATATACATATAAAAAAGCGTTAAAATCCATGAATCATTTCAGAATGCCTCAAAACAGATTTCGATGAAGAAAATGTTTGGAGCCATTGCAATAGCTTTATTTTCTAAGAAAATTCGCTAAAAGCAGGTCGTATGCTGTTCGAAATCTAAGTTGAGGGATGGCCATGTTCATGCAACATGTAGAGTGTCTCACTATAATTTCGTTCATCACAGAACTCTAAGAAAATTGGGTCATCACTTCAAAATATTACAGAACTAGTTATACTATCATTTAAAATATCAACAGTAGGAAAAAAAACAATGTTATCAGGTACAAAATCGCACAGAAACTCGAATAGGTATGCCTGTCAACTGCTCCTAATATGTCTCTATGTTCATCGAATCCCCCCCCCCCATTGGTATTATACAAATTTTCACTTTCCACAGTAAAGTTGTGGGTGAAACTTATGAAACAATTATTTCAAACGCTTAGAGAACTAGAGCATGCATCGCAAGTATTTTTGCATTACCTAATTCAAACACAAACTAGTTTTGCATTGCAAGAATCCTATATAAAAGAAAGTCGTGTTAGTAACACTGTATATAACTCAAGAACGGCTGAACCGATTTTCATGAGGGTGGGCGCAAATTGACGTGCAAGTTACGGAATAGAACAAACAAAGGCTATAGTGAAATCGTCTAACCTTCCTCCTCCATCGAGGTCTCGCCTTTCCCTAACGACGTCGTCCGGGTAAACAACTTTGTAATTAAGGAAAAACCTGACATCCGTCAGAAATTTTCCAGTCTAATGTTGATGGCGTAGGTTAAGGCGTGATGAACTTTCGATAACAGCTTTAACGATACCAAAACGATTTTGGAGGGTTGAGCGCAGTTTCTATTCGTAAAGATAGATATAAAAACGCTGCAAATTATTAAACAAAGGTTTATTATTTATGTATTAGACAGCCCTTCTACGTAGATCTCTGGTCCATAATTATTAAACGCCGCTTATAGTATATTTAGTATCGGAACTTGGAGCTTCGGACCTCACAAATGGGTTCAATCCATTACAGCAGCGGAATCTCACAATTTTACGCTTTTTAATATAGTTGATAAACATAACAATTTATTTCCAACACATAAAAGTGTTACCTATACTGTATATTGATATCACTTAATTGGTCAAATTTCAAAAAATGTGCTGACAAAATCACTGAAAATGGCGAAGAATTGTTAATTGATATTTTTTTGCATAAGATTGGTCAAATAAAGTTTATCAACTATGAAATAGAACATTCAACAATTTATGTACGAAATTATGCTAAAAACTTGAACTTCATTAAATTTTGTACTAAAAAATCTATAAAATTGCAAAAAATAGCCTAAAATCCAAAATCTCTTTTTGAATAGAAGAGTATCATTTAGAATACTTTTTTTCCATAAAATTAATAGCTAACATTTTCTTTTCACTCATAAATCTCCAATTTGAAATATACAAAAAATACTTGAAATATACCAAAAAAAAAATACATTTTTTCACCTATTCTTGGCTCATAGCACCCATGGGTGTGGAGCGATCGAGCTGGCGAGAAGTTAGGACCAACTAGACCCCAAGTGGAGTCTATGTGCGAAAGAACAGATTTTTTAAGTCAATTATAAGGCCTTTTATGGCCCGGACGGCGAACGGCGGACGGATATTTCAAATTTGGATTCTACGCACCTTGAAACGTAAAGTGACAAAGTTTGAGGGGGGGGGTTATAAAAATTTTTTGCTATACGATCACATAGGCTTATTATTGGAAATAATAAACCAAAAATTTGTATTGAAAACGTCTTATTTCCTACAGCAATGTTGGTAGGGAATAGTTTTAACGTCGCTTAGGTTATATTGAGTTGAAGAAACGGGGACGCTTTTACCAGTAGGTACCTATTGCGAAAAAAAAGAGAGCTAAATTTCTCTCCTGTTCACCCAAGGGAGTTAAAATTTGACAGGAAGGCCCTCTCTGGGGCATCAAGAGACGAATAAAAAAAAGTCCAGTCATGCAGCATGACCCCATGAGCGAATTTTTGAAGAAATCTTCGACATTTCAGTCGCTATTGATTGTGTAGAGAAATTTTAGTTTATAATTTTGATAGACAAACATGGAATCAAATTATTAAAAATATTTCACAGAGTAAACTCATCAGTTGTGATTACATTTTTTTTTTTTTTTTTTTACCAAGCACCTACTACCTACGTTTTAAACAGCATGGTTCTAGGATTGGTTATACAGGCATACTTCCATAAGAGTAGTTCAATCTGAATTTGGACAATGTTTCATGCAAATATTACCGATTTTTACAACTAGCGAACGGCATTTTATTTCAATTTTTGACTGATTTTTCAACTTTGAAATTTTTCAAAACTTGATACATATTCTTATAGGAAATTTTACGCTGATTCCGAATATATCACATGTTAGTATGCTGAAAAAATTATTTCGCACAACAAATCGCAAAAAACAGGCCATTTTGAAATTGTTGACTACATTTTTGAAAATTTCAACCCGAAGATGTAATACGATCATGCTAGCAAACGAACTTGAACTTTCGTTTTGTGTCCTTAACATTTTAAAATTTTTTTAAAGTTTCTAGCACAATTCTATGGACAGTTGTCGTCTGGAATGACACATACATATATACATACATTCATACATATCGCACCCGTCCTAGAATAAGGGTACAACTCAAAAATCGCGATTTTTGAGTTAGTTGTGGTTCTGAGAAGTAGAAACGGTCTAGTTTGTCTGTAGAAGGTGGAGATATGTGTAGGGCACTCTAATTCCGCTAGAGAGTGCGTGTGTCTTTCTTCTATGGAGGGAGTAACCAATTCACACGCAGTCTGTGTCACGTTTTGAGTTGTTTTCTTTTTGTGTGGACAATTTTAACTTGTGTCTTTCTTTTCTGAACATTTTGGATCCTGACTGGTGAGATTTCAGTGTTTGAGTTGGAACAACTCAAAAATTCTTTAAAAATCAACAAAACCATTCCCCCCCACTCCCTTCCCACTGGCAAAAGAACTATTTATTCACCATGGGGCTTTAGAGTAATAATGTAGGAAACAAGTTTCGCAAAGATAAATCCTATTCATCGTGTTCCAAAGAACGGGTAGCCAATGGTGTGGAAGGAAAACTTTTGAATGAGATTTGCCGAAAATGACAATTTTTGAGTTGTACCCTTATTATAGGATGGGTGCGTTATATACATACATAAAAAATGCGTTAAACTTCAGAATATGATTCAGAATAGCCTGAAACGGATTTCTGCATAAATTTTTTTTCAAAAATTCACATTCTACAAATTTTGAGGCGAGAGCAATAACTTAATTTTCTTCAAAAATTCGCTAAAAGGATGGGCTCTTTCCTGATCAGCTGAGTGACCTAAATTCTCTCCTTTTCGCTCTAGGAATATGAAATTTGATAGGGAGCCTCTCTAGGTCATCAAGAGAAGCAAGCAATGACGGGTTCCAACCAGATCAGCAGACTTAGCTAAATTCACTCTCAAATTCACCCTAGGAATGTGAAATTTGACTAGAAGCCTCTCTAGGATATTAAAATACGAATGCAATGACGGGTTCCAACCAGATCAGCTGACTTAGCTAAATTCTCTCCCATTCACTCTAGGAATATGAAATTTGACAGGTTGCCTCTCTAGGACACTAAGAAACGAATGCAATGACGGGCTAATACCAGATTAGCTGACTTAGCTAAACTCTCTCCCATTCACTCTAGGAAAATACAATTTGAACGGGAGCCTCTCTGGAACATCGAGAGACGAATAAAATAATGGACTCTCCTGATCATCTGAGTTCTCCTGTTCCCCTAGGATATTCAAATTTGTCAGGAAACTTCTCTGGAACAACAAGAGTTGAATGATTTGACGGATTTCATCTTGATTACCTGAGTAAGCTCAATTCAGTAAAATACGAGAAACTACAAGAAAACTTTTTTATTCTTTATTAATTATACAACTAATTTTGTTCTTACTCAACTTGTGATGCTGAGTAGAGTATAATTGTAGCTGAATATTTTAGTCGCCAATTTTTCCGGCTGCAACGCGCCGGGTAATCTGCTAGTATTTTATAAAAACGGGGGATTTACAAGTGAGTGAACCCGCATGTTTGTTTTATATTTCAGAACGAAAGCTGATGAATTCTAAAGCAGGGTCCACACTATGCCGGGGTAGGCCGGGCGGGCTGACCCGGGCGGCCTAAGCCGCGTTGATGTAGACGCCCCGGGCGGCTTTGCCGGGTTAGAAAATGCCGGCCCGGGCCGTGCCGATCCCAACCCGCATAAAGTAGGTACAGATCAGAGGAAGCCGAGCCGAGCCGAACAAAAATATAGAGTGGGGACGTGCCGAGCGGCTTCAGTTACAATTAAACCTCCTACCGAACTAGACGAATTATTTTATTTTCGACTCAGTTTGTTTAAGTAGGGTTTTTTATTGTTCATTTTAAGTAATGGAGTGGAATGACGAACAAGTTTTAGTGTTAATAGACTTATTAAGGCTCTCCTAAGGCTCGGGCGAATCTAAAATCTTCCTTGACGTCTTTTTGGGGGGGGATTTAAAGCGAGTATCACCACAGCCATGGCTGACATAGCGACGTCATAGTCGGTAATCATTTTGAAAACACTAACACTGAAGGACACTTTAAAAAAACTTCTAAAAAGTACTCTTCAACGAAGTCACCAGTCTTGGTGTTGAAACTAAATAATGTAGGTAGAAATAACCCGGTCGGCTTCGTTTTCGGTGTGGACGTCGTGCCGGCCCGAACGTACCCGCCCGGCTTAGCCCACCCGGGTCAACCCGCCCGGCCTACCGCGGCATAGTGTGGACCCTGCTTAAGAACACAGTCACCATCCGTACTCTTTTAGTTTTCTTGCAATAATGTTTCACAAATTACTCATAATACTCTTCCAGTTTTGGCAATACCCCCCCCCCCACCCCCTCACTTTTTTCCTGGTGTAGTCACATTTTGCCAAAACTAAATCATTTAAAAAGCGAACCCCTTAGTGGGAAAGTGAAGACGATAGCAAGATTCTCGGGGTGTAATTAACATCCATTTAAATTTAGTAAACACTAACTTTTTATGCAGATGGGTGTGTAATCCCCATTCTTAGAATTAAGAGTAAAAACTACACATTACGTATTATGAAATATTTGGTTCATAGAGTACATTTCCCCTTAGAGTCAATGTTAAAAAGCAAGGAGAGGTGAAATACGATTTCACCAGTCATCAACTCTTTCTAATCGTTTGTTTAATTTATCAGTTTACAAATACTCTTAGTTCTAAGAATTACGGTCACTTGTAAATTACCGTCTCCTGCTTTTAAGAAAATGTAGAATTCTCGCAATGGAGAACTAGTCCTCCAAGTGATTGATGCACCTACCTATCCAATTGTTCAAATGAGATGTATCATAACTTTTCAACTGAAGAGACTGATTGAGAGAGATGCACAAAGGGATATCAATTTTTAACCCCCTCAAAATTTATTGGTTTAAATTTCAAAATATGTTGAACAAAAGGGTCTTTTTTTTCGTTTGATATGAATAGAACTGAGTCCGATGAATCGAAAGAGACCACCTAGAGCATTGTACAGTTGTTATTCCTTCACGCTCCAGAAGGGTTCAACGAGTCATTTTTTGTTTTTTACGGGATTTCTTCTTCAATCCCGTTCAGAAATCCCTGTTTACCACTAGGACAAGCTTCGTTTTCTGATAGCAATACAGCAAGGGTTGAAATGTTGAAAAGGGTTGGAACTGAAGTTTAGAATGATATAGGAGGCAATTTTCAATCAGAGTCATAGGTAAGTCATTTCCATAATACATACTTGAATACAAATTACCTAATGATATCCATAATAAATAATGATGTAAAACTAATATAGGAAGGTAACTCAGAACTCCAGGGGGGATTTATGAAAATTCTCGTTTATGCTACATGTAGAGGGTTATGCTATGTAGAAAACAGCTTATTTTGTTCATCATATCACTTGCATATTGCAGACATTAATTATAAGGATTATTTGAATGGTTTATGGATCACTAAAAGCAATTTACCACAATAAAAAAATATTGATAAAACGGGGGATAAAATCAAAGTTCCCCCTACTAACCCAAGATTGTAATGCAGATTGCCTATCTTTGACCGTGCCAGTACGCGGCCTGCCTGCGCAACCTGCATCTGAAATCATCGAATTCTCATGTAGTAGCCTCTAAATAGTAGGTACTTACATTGAGTTAGACTCGATTTCAGAGCATCTACTTGAGGATTTTTCCCTGAATCTCCTAAATGAGAAAATTTTCTCTGTAGGCATAATGGATCTTTTTCGTCTTTCAGTAGGTAAATGTGCCGTAAGGTGAGTTGCACTGTACTAATGGTCGCACCCAGTATCTTCTTCTGCGGTGTAAAAAAAAAAAAACCCCCTTTTTCCTCATGTTCCTCACTGACTCAAATTACGAAAATAGGGGCACATTGTGCGTGAATTGTACTTGAAGTGTGGAACGTGTTGTTTCATAACATTTGTTATACCTAACCCAAGTACCTAGGAAGTACGGTAAGAGATTTTTATAATATTCTCGTTGTACAACACGTTTTACCTTACAATTACAAGTCTGGACGAAGCTGAAGCTTTATGATCCGCACATCTATTAGACGTCAACTTAATAGGGACTCTTTCAGATATTAGATATTTTACCTTGATAGATGCAACTAAATTAAAATTTGTAACCATCTTCACATACCACGAATTAATTAATTAACCAAAGTGTGAGATGAGCTACCATACAATGTTTAAATAGTATCAAATAGGTACCTATAGGAATATGAAACTTCACTTACCTACTACTTGATTGCCCCACTCTCAGTACAGTAAAACTATTGAATTTCCTTTCTTCATTTCTTGATATATTTGAGAAAAATATATTATATAACAATAAAATGATAACAAAAAGTGAAAATAACTTACAGAATTTCCAAAAATTTTGAATTTTTAGAGGAAGGCAGCACAGCATAACTACAGTTCAATAGAACCCACACCATGAACATAGGACAAGGAAGGGGAATTCCCCTCCCTTCCACTCCTCATGACCCAGACCTTTCTAGTTTACATGTTCAAGGTTGCCAACATGTGTTTGTAATTTCGGATTTCAGTTATTTCCTTCACAATCTTAATTCACAAAATACTGTTTAGAATTTTCAATTTGCGGTACAAAATTACTCAAATTTTAAATCGCCGTTATAACGATTTGCGAAATAAAAATTGCGTGCTTGATACGAGTTATACGATCCATGCTGTCTTGTCGTAGCATGCTCCATGCATGAACCTAGAAGGGGAATGGATCGGGAATTGATGATTGGGGGGGTGAGGGTGCGGCCACTTCGTGAAGTGGGTTCCCCGACAGGCAGCAAAAGGGCGTGGCCTTTTAACAAACCTTTGTGGGCCAAACTTTAGTATGCAAATACGTTCGTGGGCCGCGTTTAAAAGTAGTAGGTACATTTTGAAGTAGTGTTCATAATTTTTAGCGATAGATATCAGACATGAAATAGTACGACAATGTAATTATAATACAATTTATTAAAATAACAAAATGAAATGAAAAAATAGGTGCAGCGTTGTAATTAAATCGTTAAATTTCATTAAATCAGTGAGACACTTGAACTTGAATTGCAGCGTTGTAATTAAATCGTTAAATTTCATTAAGTCAGTGAGACACTTGAACTTGAATTTGGGAAACTAATTCATCGATGTTCGGATTAATTCCAATGATACAAAGGCGTGAAGAATTTTCCAAATTATCTTCAGTCCGCCTTGTACGATGTTTTGATTTATTAATTTTCATCAATGAAAAGCACTGTTCGCATTTATAAGTACTGCCAAACGCACAAATCAGTCTTTTTACAAATTTTCTAAGCTGCAGAAAATTGTCTTCTTCGAGGTATTTTTCATAGAAATCGCACAACTCCACGTCCTCATATTTAGATTTTAGGAGTGAGTTTTCTTGAATCTCGATCAAGTCCATTTACAAGTGTATTGGAGCCTTTTGTACATTACTTTTTGTTGGAGTAGCAAATAAATTGATACAGTCTTCCATGTTTTTGAAATCACTAAATCTGATTGAAAATTGCTCCGACAGTAACTGGAGTTCATCAGCATATTGAGCATAAGCGATATTTTCATAAGCAGAGAGCGTGGTGAAATGGTAACTGTTACCAGACAGCATATGTGCCTCCCACGAGCGGATTTTGTTCTGAAACGCTTCAAATGGCTGTACAAATCATTTACTATCTGTCTTTGTTTTTGAAGTTTCAAATTTAAATCATCCAAATTAATGGCCTGTAAGGTCGACCAGAAATGCTAAGTCACATATCCATTTTGGGTCACTCAATTCAGATAGTGGTTTATCTTTTATTTGCATAAAGTCTGCTATCTCATTTCTAAGCTCGTAAAACCGTTTCAGCATTTTCCGTTTTTGCTTAGCCATCTGACTTCACAATAATATATTACGTCGTCATATTCGGCTGATATTTCATCCAAAAACGCCTTGAATTGACGATGAAATCCCAGCCCTCAGGATCGAATAAAATTGATGGTTTTTACTACCACATTCATAACATTCTGGAGTCGAATGGACTTGGAACACAAGTCCTGTTGGTGAATAAAGCAATGAAGGACTATAAAATCATCTTTTTGCACATTTAATTCAGTTGCTTTTTCATTCAAAATTTCGATGAAACCTTTACGTAAGCTTACCATAGAAAGGTGCATTCCCCTCCTATGTTCATGGCTCCATGGTACTATTTTTATCCTCCTTACTTCACCAGTTCAACGAATTTATCCGTACCTAAACCTACCGACTTTCTGTTAAAGCTCGTTCTACTTTTTTTGGAATTTTTCAACCTTATGAAAATCAAACAAACTTGAAAACAAAGCGAATCCACCACATTTGACCAAAATGTTGGGCGAAACAAATCCTAAGACGACCAAGTTTTTCCCTGTTATGAATAGTCCAGCAGTTGGTTTTCGGAAATTTTCTATCCATTCATCTTCATCCTACTTCCAGCTCCTTGTGGTGACCATCGGACCTCCCTCCCTCATCTACTATGGAGTACCTACCTGACGAACGAGTGAATTAATGTTTAATTTACTTGCGAATGATTTATCTTTTATGATTAAAATATAGAACTCTGGAATGTTTAATGATTCTTATAAACCTTATTCTTCATCCAAGTGGTAGAAACTCATAAAATAGAAGCTCGTGTGAGTATAACTTGTTCAGGGTGACTATAAGTTGAAGGAGGGGGAGGAAATGTATTTCACTCACTATAAAAGATGTCCCCTGTAATGTAGGCCTTAGTACTCAAAATCCTGCACTGACATTCAGCAGGTAGGTACGTATGAAAAAGGCCAGTGCACCATCAGCAGTTTCGTACATAGGTACCTACAAGCCAGCAGAATGTTAGTACAAACACAAACCTGAGCCTCCACGAGAAATCCAGTTCCCTAGGGAAACTGACAACATTGTAGAATTTAAAATATTAGAATGTTTTTTTTTTCTTTAAAATGAGAAACAAAAATGAAAATGCCAATTTCTTCTCAATTATGAGTTCATTTACGGATTTTTGAAGAAAAAAACCAGGCTACATAAATATTGACCTTAATACGGATTTTTTTGGGGAAATGGGGTTCTGGCAACACTGCTTTGCTACCCCCTCCACTTCCTAGGCACTTCGTTGCGCCATGCTCGTTTCTCTCTCTGCTGCCTGCCGTCCGACGTTAGCCATCTCTCTAAGTTCTGTCCTGTGCAAATTTTGTTAGTGTTGAGCCATTTTGTTTGAGACTTTTTTCTCTCAGTTCAATTATTCTGAGCTCTCCCAAGATCTGTTCTGTGACACTTGACTTGTCTTTTGTCATTTGCTCGAGCCTTTTTTTCTTCTCTGAGCTGTTCTGTGAGCTTCTGCTACAATCCAGTATGACCTACCCGTGGCCCGCAACACCGCATCGCCCTCGGGTAAGTTTTATTTTTTCTCTCAATTATTTCGGAATTGTCGCTAAAAACTGAACTAGGATGAAGTAGTTTTTTACGTAATGTAGTAATATACTCTAGGTAGCTAGTATTGCACGTAGCAGGGAGCATCTGTTTTCCCGCCCAAAAGGTAATGGAAGCGTTCTTTCGTTATGTTGGACGTATCAAATTTTCAGCTTGCCTATTGTTGGTTACCGTGGTTGGTGGAAAACCAAACTGCTATTTTATATAATTAAACGATCAGAAATTCATGGATTTGGTCTGATAGTTGAATTATAGCCCTTATCCTAAAACAAGTTTTAGGGGATTTTCGTTGGTAGGTAGGTTGGTTGGTCAGTGCTCTTTGCCCTTCGGTTTAGCAACACTCTGACCGATCGGAAGGCTTCACAGTACCTTCTCCCATCCGACACAACTTGGCGTGCTTCTTTCCCTCGCGCCTTGGGGCATAAGCATAATGAAATTGCTCTCAAGAAAATTCCTTGCCCGTAGGAAAATTGAGAAGCGGATTTTGCTGTTGAATGGTTACATCAGGGTTTTTGACCTAAACATCTTCACATTACCTACATGAAGGGAAGTTTCAAGTAGGATTGTCCATGATTTTTGTTTTCCAACTTTTTTACTTTTTACGGGCAAAACAATCACTCGTTATTAGCGATGATGAAACTCTAGGTACATTCCAGTAAGGAAATACCTAGTGGGACTATTTTTTTTCATGGGACTATTTCGGGGTCTCGCAAGATGGCCGGCCTCTACCCGTAGATGTGGGGGCATCTCACCACCTCAACCAAAAAAAATCGGACTTTCGGGAAACTTTTTTTTATTAATTATTATCTAGTTTCATCGCCAAATTGAACCTTCTGTGCCTTATTTCTGACCATAAAAGTGAATGTAAAAACCGATGAGGTAAATTTTCGAAATTTCTCATTACTAACATTTTGGAGCCATTATTATACCTAGGTTAGGGCTGCCATCCGTCCCGATTTCCGAGGTGTCCCGGGCATCCCGTCATGATTTTTGAAGCGTCCCGACTTCGTCGCGATTTTTAAAGTAATTGAATCTCCGAAGCACCCCCAGGATGAAAACTGGATAAACCCTGCGTGGTACAGATGTCGTTCATTGCAGGTAGGTAGCCGGACACCTTTGACTATTTGAAATTTATAGGTCTATGTAATAGATGATCTAAGCACCCAAATGTGATATTTCGTTTTTTTTTTTCTTTTTTTCAATAATGATGTTTCTCCAACTTTTCAATACCTATTGTATTTTTTCCAAAAATAAAACTTAGTCGTATTTTGTCAGTGACTTGAAGTATATGTTGTCCCGATTTTGGTCCCTATTTTCTACTTTAGGCTGTCCAGATATGTCCCGACTTTTAGCTTACGCCGTCCCTACTTACGTCGAAAAGATATGGCAGCCCTAACCTAGGTATATCTTTTTTTTCTCTCGAAAATTCGCTAAAACGCCTGACAACTTGGGTGGACAGTATAGCTTCCTCACTCGACGCCAAAATACCTACCTACCGAGTTCCCCTTTGAAGGGAAATTGAAAAAGCTCCGAGATATGAAATTGTGTTGTGTGTCTATGGGAAAATCATTCCGATGCGTGAGCAAATAGGCGGTCCGGGTTTGGGCCCGTTGGGTTTTGAAGGCGTATCTGGTTTGGGCCCCTAGGAAAACCATACTTTAATTGCATCACAAGAGTGTATTTTGTCAATACTTACGATAAATATAAGTTGTTGATACATTTATATATCATAGTCGTATGTAATATCCCTGCAAACAAGAAATTACATTACTATTCACGGCGGTAAGAGAGTCTGTATGTACCTATTACTACAATTCATGAAGGTATGAGAGTAATGTATTTTAATTAGGCTCATACGTACAAGGTCTCATTCAGAGCCTTCATGGTAAGGCCACTCCAGTAAGGAAGGCATGGACGACCTTATCTTCACAGAAAGCCTCCCACATATGTTCAAATGTTCGATCTTGTCTCTCGTCGGTTTCCGAAGCACGTTAATTGCCCCTGAAAATTTTAAAATACCTGGTTTGGTCCGAAAAATCCTCAATTTTCATTTCAATTACCCTTCGTATTTGAAACGCTTTTTCCTACGGTATCCTCAAATTTATAGTGATTACCTTTTCGCGTTCAAGTTTCATTAACCGTTGAAATCACTCGTATTACGCTTGCATCGGTAAAAACCGAGGCCCGACACTGACGGTTGCAACACCGAAACCTCACACTTCCGTCACTTACCGTGCGGTATTCGGAAAAATTGTAATTCCCTATCACTATGACATTTTTATCACGCCTACTGGAAAACCTGTCTGAAATGACCAAATCCATTGTGAAATGCGAGAAGGCAAATACGCGACATATGCGCGGCCTTCGGAATCCAGATCGCAGGTTCACAGGACACGCTTATCTCATCAAAACACACGAGCCCAAAGGCGAGAGATTCACGGGCCGAAACCCGTTGCCATTTCGAGGGCCTTTCACCCTCTGCGGGCCCACACCCGCGACGCCCGAGCAAATTGAAAAGTTCCAGTCGTGCTTCATACCATATGAGCGAATTGTCATAATTTTCAATCCTCAAATTTCATCAACATCGACTTAAAAATCCTGACACGTACTCCTACTTTGTTCTTAAACTAGGTAGGTAATTCTTCACTTTCATGTTATAATGTGTGAGGAAGCTATACTACCCACCCAACCTGGCAGACGTTTTCAGCTGTCGATCACATTGTTTACACTCTTTTTAAAACGATATTCAAATAATCTAGTTGCAAATTACCCCCAGAAATCGACCTCAAAAACTAGCGTGAAACATTGAGTATAACTACTTCATTACCCAAATTACCTAACATGGCAGTTTTTAGCATAATTTCGTACATAAATTTTTGAATGTTCTATTTCATAGTTGATAAACTTTGTTTGACCCCCCCCCCCCCCCCCCCCCCCCCCGTGAATTTGTCTTCAACACGCCCGCCCGGTGTTTCTAGGCAGTTTAAGTTTCTTACTTAAATCATGTTATGTTAGGTTATGTAATTTTGAGATGCGAGCTTGCGAGCCATCCAGACCACCAACCTATACACAGCAATCTGATCCATTTGTGCGAATTCATGTGGAGGCAATAAAAAAGTCCAGTCATGCAGCATGACCCCATGAGCGAATTTTTGAAGAAATCTTCGATATTTCAGTCGCTATTGATCGTGTAGAGAAATTGTAGTTTGATTTTGATAGACAAACATAGAATCAAATTATTAAACATAATTAGGAGGTACTCATACTTTATTATTGATAAACTAATCTTGTAGATTTAAATAGAAATGTAGGTAAATATTCATAGATTTCGATGTCCAATGTGGTCAGTATTGAAGGCAGTTGAAATCTTAACAGTATCCTATCATAATGGCATTATTTCTTTTTTTGACTGATTTTTCAACTTTGAAATTTTTGAAAACTTTATACATATTCTTATAAGAAATTTTACGCTGATTCAGGATATACCACATGTTAGTATGCTGAAAAAATTATTTCGCACAACAAATCGCAAAAAACAGGATATTTTGAAATTTTTGACTACATTTTGGAAAATTTCAACCCGAAGATGTAATCCGATCATACTGGCCAACGAGCTTGAACTTTCGTTTTGTGTCCGTAACATTTTAAAATTTGTTTGAAGTTTCTAGCACAATTCTACGGACAGAATTGTTCCAACAAATCCTAACCGACATCGGCAACTTCTGAAAACAACTTCTGATAATTCTTTTTTCCTTATTTTTTTTTCTAAATAATATAATTTCTTCCGACAGCTTGAAATTGTCACCTAGTTCTAAGTTTATGTAATCTAAGTAAGAAGGAATGCCTAGAAACATCGGGCGGGCGCACAGTACTTTGATTGTAAGGGTCAGCTGTTCAAAAATCTGTTTGTGGTGGATTCTGGTAGGGAATGTTATGCTGATCACGAATATATACGGATGTGGGGGTCACAAATAAGCCCTTAATAGGTAAAACTGAAAAAAAGTCACCCAAACGCACTATTCACCTTTTTCTCGAATTAATTCTACAAATTTCATCTTTTGAAGTGATCATACATTTTTTTAATTACCATATCAACTACCTGCCTACTAAAAGATCACCAAGAACAACTAATAGAAGAAGACTTTTCTTTCACCAAGCATTCCGCTTTGACGTACTAACCCCTAAGACCTACGAGAGAGGGAAAAAAATGCACGATTAGGAAACCTTCATAGAAAAAGTATTGAATAAATTATTTCAACCAATGTGTAATTTATATAAATATACATTTACATGTACCAATACACAAAAGGGTATTGGAACTTAATGACTAGGTAGTACATGAACAGAAAATCAATAAGGACTAGGTTTATAAAGAGAAACACTTGCGAGTAGGAGGCGGGGAAAGGAAAATCAATCTGATCCGCTACTTTCCAGTCTCGAGCTATCCCCACTCAGGTGCATTGCACTAAATGATTCTTGATATAACGATTAACAAAAGCTTGTAAACGTTCATATATTTTTTTCCGTCATATCCATATCCAAATACAAAGCGAAAACCTCAATTAAAGGTACCTGAGGCACTGGAGGCGGTTCCGATGTGCGCTTGCGTGCTCTTTGAACAGCGAATTGCAGTTTCTCTGCGTTTCTTTTCATGACCAAATCTTGTACACTCCTCTTTTTCGTCAATAAACTGCATTAGTGAAAGGGCTTCATGGGTCTTCCACAACTCGATCTTGAACGGGTTTTTGTCGCAACCGAAGGGGAAAATGGTTCAATAAACGAACTCTGCAGATTCAGCCACTTGATTTTTCAAAAACCGCATTTTTCCTGCCGCACTGTTTCCACAATTTTCCAACGTAGGTGTGGAAGAAATGAATTTTTGTTTTCACTTCGTCAATATCCGATTGAAGACCCTAATCAGACAGCAAGAATGAGAGGATGTTGCCTTTTAGTGAATTTTTGAAAAAAAATTAAGCTATTGCTCTCGCCTCAAAGTTTGTAGAATGTGAATTTTTGAAAAAATTTTATGCAGAAATCCGTTTCAGGCTATTCTGAATCATATTCCGAAGTTTAACGCATTTTTAGCGAATTTTCTTAGAAAATAAAGCTATTGCTCTCGCCTCAAAATTTGTAGAATGTGAATTTTTGAAAACATTTTATGCAGAAATCCGTTTCAGGCTATTCTGAATCATATTCTGAAGTTTAACGCATTTTTTTTATGTATGTATATATGTATATGTATGTATGTATATATGTATGTATATATGTATGTATGTATGTGACATTCCAGACGATAACTGTCCGTAGAATTGTGCTAGAAACTTCAAACAAATTTTAAAATGTTAAGGACACAAAACGAAAGTTCAAGTTCGTTGGCCAGCATGATCGGATTACATCTTCGGGTTGAAATTTTCAAAAATGTAGTCAAAAATTTCAAAATAGCCCGTTTTTTGCGATTTGTTGTGCGAAATAATTTTTTCAGCATACTAACATGTGGTAGGTATATTCGGAATCAGCGTAAAATTTCCTATAAGAATATGTATCAAGTTTTCAAAAATTTCAAAGTTGAAAAATCAGTCAAAAATCCAAATAATGCCGTTCGCTAGTTGTAAAAATCGGTAATATTTGCATGAAACATTGTCCAAATTCAGATTGAACTACTCTTATGGAAGTATCCCTGTATAACCAATCCTAGAACAAGCTGTTTAAAACGTAGGTAGTAGGTGCTTGTTTAAAATTTCATTCCATGTTTGTCTATCAAAATCATAAACTAAAATTTCTCTACACGATCAATAGCGACTGAAATGTCGAAGATTTCTTCAAAAATTCGCTCATGGGGTCATGCTGCATGACTGGACTTTTTTTTATGTATGTATGTATGTATATATGTATATATGTATGTATGTATGTGTCATTCCAGACGATAACTGTCCGTAGAATTGTGCTAGAAACTTCAAACAAATTTTAAAATGTTAAGGACACAAAACGAAAGTTCAAGTTCGTTGGCCAGCCTGATCGGATTACATCTTCGGGTTGAAATTTTCAAAAATGTAGTCAACAATTTAAAAATAGCCTATTTTTTGCGATTTGTTGTGCGACATAATTTTTTCAGCATACTAACATGTGGTATATTCGGAATCAGCGTAAAATTTCCTATAAGAATATGTATCAAGTTTTCAAAAATTTCAAAGTTGAAAAATCAGTCAAAAATCGAAATAATGCCGTTCGCTAGTTGTAAAAATCGGTAATATTTGCATGAAACATTGTCAAAATTCAGATTGAACTACTCTTATGGAAGTATCCCTGTATAACCAATCCTAGAACCATGCTGTTTAAAACGTAGGTAGTAGGTGCTTGAAAAAAAAAAAAAAAAAATGTAATCACAACTGATGAGTTTACTCTGTGCATGTGTTAATAATTTGATTCCATGTTTGTCTATCAAAATCATAAACTAAAATTTCTCAACACGATCAATAGCGACTGAAATGTCGAAGATTTCTTCAAAAATTCGCTCATGGGGTCATGCTGCATGACTGGAATTTTTTTGCTTTCCATGCTCTTTCCGGACTTCCATTTTCCGAACAGTGTTCGATTTGTAGGAACTCTGGCTGAATAGATTGAAAAAATCATAGAAAAAAAAGTCGCGGCTAGTCGCAGGAAATTCCAACGGGATTGAGTGAAGGAATAGTGTCAAAAAACATATATCAAATTACCTAACTCCTCTTTTTTCCTGTTTTTTCCTCTTTTTGAAAAATTCAGTTCCTAAGGTAGAGGTTTAGTCGACAATTTTTGGGATTATTATGGTAAAGATTTTGCGGCGTAATTGAGGGAAATTCATACTTGAAAAATTATTGAACCACATAAATATAGCCCATACCTGTGTCGTAACTCGCCATGAAGAGCAGAGCGATCTCAGAAGTAGCTCGGACGATTTCTGCACTCGTAATGAACAGGTAGTTCATCGTTAGTGTTTTGGGTGAAATGAGTTGTTGACAGTTGGACCGCGGAACTTGCCCTCTAGTGTTCTGTGCGATCCTTGTGGAGACGGGAAACCTTTTGAATCGTGCCCACGGACTAACCAAGGATAGATTATTGCACTCGGGTTCAAGAATTTTGACCGATCGTTTTTTTCGATTTTTGATACATATTCAAAGTACTGTGGGGCGTGTTGAAGACAAATTGACTGGGGGGGGGGGGGGGGGGGGTATAACGGAAAAGTACCAGCCAATACAGACTCGTCCCAGTGTCTAGTTTGTAAATGATTTAGGTGAGAAATTGGGAATAGCTAATAATATATCGTTACTTAACTGGATGTACCGCCCCCTCCATCATAACCGCACGTGAATGTGCTGCGGGGATACTTCGAGCAACATAGCACACTGACAACATAACACACAACACACACACAAACATAACACACTGCTGTGAAAAATGGGGGGATCACTGTCGAAAAAACTCAGTTTCGGATTCGTAAAATCGTAAAATACCTGACTACTGAGACAAATTCTTACTTTTCGGTATGTAGACATCCAGGAAAATAGTTACAACAAATCCTAGCTCAATAGAATCGTCCAGTATGAAGTAAACCAAGAACACATTCTGTAGAATAATCGATTTTCGCGTCTGTAAACTTATGGTCGCCCAATTTGTCTCTTTCAAGGGTTTACGAAAATTGGATAGATCACTAGACAACCACTAAAAATGGCAAAAAACGGCTTGATCAATGGATTTATGTTTTTCATCTTAATCGTTGGATTTATGTTTTTAGTGAGATATTGCTTAAAAAATTGATCAACTTGTGAACTAGAATATTCAGAAATTTTGCTCGAATTTGTGCCGAAAAATGTACTTTATTTATTTTTTTCTAAGTGTTAAAATAGTAGATAAACTGTTGAAAAGTCTTGAAAATTATGACAAATTCTTAAATCTTTAAATGTTGGAAAAATTGAATTGTATATCAGAATATTATTTAGACAACTTTTTATCAATAATTTCATAGTGTTAGGGTTTGTTTCATAGTGTTAAATTCTGTGAAAACGAACCGGTCAAGTTTCAAAAAAATTTGACATGAATTTATCAAAAGGTTATGTATGCTGCATGGCAGGAAAAACGGTCTAGAAAAAGGTTATACTGCATTGCCTGACTATACGGTCTTTTGGGCTGAAAACTGGTACTAGAGGGCTTTCAAGTGAGCTGAATCCGTATCTAAGGTGACAATTGTGAAATTCCAGCGCATGTCCCCATTCCAGTTTTGGAGTATATATGTGTGTCTATATGTGGAGTATATATGTACCTATATGAGTTTCAAATTTCATTGTGCAAGTTTTTTCTGTTCGATCCACATTTCAGTCCAGATTCACAAACCTTACTATGTTCAAATTCACAAACGATGGGGATAATCCCGATTAATCGTGTTATCGTAATTCTAATTCTTTTATTCCCCTATTCTTCTGTTTTAACCCTGTCGTTTTAGATGTCCTAAAAATCAGCGATTTCATTTTGATGACGATATTTGTGAAGAGGAGTAATAGAGGCGGAAAGGAAATCTTCTATTTGCGTTATTACTATCTACTATCTACCTACTATTTATGTTGATGATTCTCTTTTTTGTTCAACTACACTGCGGTGAAAAATTAATTGGTCACTGTCGAAAAAACTCGGTATCGGATTCGTGGTGGTCGAATCGTGAAATACCGGTCCACTGAGACAAATTTCACTTTTCGGTAAATGTACATCCAGGTAAAGAGTTTACGAAAAATCCTAGCTCAATAGAGTGAGTGGTCCAGTATGAAGTAAACCAAGAACACATCTTGTAAAAAAATCGATTTTCGCATCTTTAAACTTATGGTCGCCCAATTTTCTCTTTCAAAGGGTTACAAAAATTATATAGATCAATGAAAGAGCTGAGTTCATGCTGAACAATTTAAATTTGGGGAGGGGGGGGGGGGGAACTGAGCTGGGGCTCATTTCATAAAACAACAAGTTACAAGTTTACAAGTTAGTAAGTTAACAAGTACTGGTACTTGTAATGCACGGTAAACTAGAACAAGTGTTTCTCCAAAACAAAGAGTACAAGTGTAGAAAAGTTACATGTAGAAACTGAGTTTACAAGTGTAGCAGAAAAGAAAAAAAATTCCAGTCATGCAGCATGACCCCATGAGCGAATTTTTGAAGAAATCTTCGATTATATATCGATTTTTGACTGATTTTTCAATTTTGAAATTTTAGAAAAGTTGATACATATTCTTATAGGAAAGTTTACGCTGATTCCGAATATACCACATGTTAGTATGCCGAAAAAATTATTTAGCACAACAAATGGCAAAAAACAGGCTATTTTGAAATTTTTGATTACATTTTTGAAAATTTCAACCCGAAGATGTAATCCGATCATACTGGCCAACGAACTTGAACTTTCGTTTTGTGTCCTCAACATTTTAAAATTTGTTTGAAGTTTCTAGCACAATTCTACGGACAGTTATCGTCTGGAATGACACATACATATATACATGTATGTACATACATGTACATACATACATTAAAAAAATGCGTTGAACTTCAGAATATGATTCAGAATAGCCTGAAACGGATTTCTGCACGAAAATTTTTCAAAAAATCACTTTCAACAAATTTTGAGGCGAGAGCAATAGCTTAATTTTCTTCAAAAATTCGCTAAAATGGCGTGTGGGGACAAACGAAATGAACAACGTCATTCTTTGTCAAAGAATCATAATATTCTGATGGCTGGCATAATCGGATTTTTCTCCTTCATTCAGTGGAAATGATTGATCAGTTCATCGAATTTTAATGCTGCTGGGTTAGGAATGTCATCTGTAACTTCGAGATGATCTTCACACTTAACTTTGTTCTTCAATAATGGGTAGATCCTCAATACCCGATCAGGAAAAATTGCACAGGGTCACTCACCATTTGAATCTTTCAAGGGTATCGGAAGACATCCTAATTCTCTCGTTAAACTCAAAAATACCCACGAAATGAGCGTTTATTCATGGCCGAAAAAATCTTTGGTGTCTTCTACGCTGAATGCTTCTTTCTTGTCAGTATTCTTCAGCAGATGATTCCCACATATTAATCACCAAAAAATTTTCTACTCACAATGCTGAAAAATAACAAGTTTACAGGTGAATGGACGTAGGTTAAAAATCGGCCTTTATTGTACAACTGTAAAACAGTGACTTGTTCAAAATAATGGGGAAACACTTGTAACTTGTCCAAATTCGCCTGTACACTTGTTAATTTTCACAGTGCGTTACAAGTCTTCACTTGTACTTCTATGAAACGCTTGCACACTCATTTTTTACACCTTGTAACATAACTTGTACAACTTGTAATCGGCTTGTCACTTGTTGCTTTATGAAGTAGGCCCCTGGAGGCGTGAAAGTTGGTTGCTAGGAGTACAAAATTCACAAAAGACAATAGAAAATATCAGAAAAAAATGGACTGTTATCAGGCGATTTAAGTTCGAGAGAGGACGGTTTGAAATGGGATATACCATTTTTCTTGCTTGAAAAATTATCCGCACCATTCTGTCATTGACTGAGGGCCTTATCTCAATGACGGGATGGTGCGGATCCTTTTTTAAGCAAAAAGAAAAAAAAAAAAAGTCCAGTCATGCAGCATGACCCCATGAGCGAATTTTTGAAGATGTTTTATGCAAATATTTCATGCAAATATTACCGATTTTTACAACTAGCGAACGGCATTATTTCGATTTTAGACTGATTTTTCAACTTTGAAATTTTTGAAAACTTGATACATATTCTTATAGGAAATTTTACGCTGATTCCGAATATACCACATGTTAATATGCTGAAAAAGCTGCTGAAGTTTCTAGCACAATTCTACGGACAGTTATCGTCTGGAATGACACATACATATATACATACATACATAAAAAAAAAATGCGTTAAACTTCAGAATATGATTCAGAATAGCCTGAAACGGATTTCTGCACAAAAATTTTTCAAAAAATCACTTTCTACAAATTTTGAGGCGAGAGCAATAGCTTAATTTTCTTCAAAAATTCGCTAATAGCCGACCAAGAGTTTTAAAGACGCGAAAATCGATTTTTTTTAAACTTCATAATGGACCATTCTATTGACCTGGGATTTGTCGTTAACTCTTTTCCTGGATGTCTTATTTACCGAAAAGTGAAATTTGTCTCAGTGGACCGGTATTTTACGATTCGACCACCAGGAATCCGATACTGAGTTTTTTCGACAGTGACCAATTAATTTTTCACAGCAGTGTAGTTGAACAAAAAAGAGAATCATCAACATAAATAGTAGATAGTAGATAAATAGTAGATAGTAATAACGTAAATAGAAGATTTCCTTTCCGCCTCTATTACTCCTCTTCACAATTATCGTCATCAAAATGAAATCGCTGATTTTAGCACGTCTAAAACGACTGGGTTAAAACAGAAGAATCGGGGAATAAAAGTATTAGAATTACGATAACATGATTAATCGGAATCATCCCCATCTTAGTGAATTTGAATATAGTAAGGTTTGTGAATAACTGGACTGAAATGTGGATCGAACAAGAAAATATTCACGGAAAAAGATGAAAAAATAGTGAAAACGTAATGATTTATTATTATTACCCCGTTGCACATTGCAATTTGAAACTCCTGACATATATTCCGAAACTAGAATGGGGAACTTTCGTGCGCTAGAATTTCACAATTTTCATCTCGGATTCGGAACCTTTTAGCGAATTTTCATAGAAAATAAAGCTATTGTTATTGTTGCTGAAAATGATAATTTTAGCAAATTCTCATAGAAAATGAAGCTATTACAATGGCACGGAAATGTTTAAAATTAGAATTTTTGAAAAATGTCTTCATTGAAATCCGTTTTTAGGCATTCTGAAACGAATCTCCTAGAGTTTAACGCTTTTTCATGTGTTTATTGCATAAATATATGCATATTTGTGTTTGTGTGTGTCTGTGAACCACATGAATTAAGAGGAGAAAGCTGTTCTCTCAGAATTAGTTTTGAAATACTCTGACATTTTCCACAAGGAAAATGAGCCACTCTTTCACCAAGGTCGAACATTTCATCAGAACGACAGACGAAATTCCGGTATACGCGCGAAACTATCGCTTCCCTGAAATCTACCGCGAGGAAGTAGATCGTCAGATCGATGAGATGTTAGACTAGGGAATAGGTAGTTGAGGCTAAAGGGGACGGGTGTTTAGTGCGATTCTCAGATAACTGATAGCGCTAGCGTCGGATGAAACTTTATCGGGCAAATCTCCACTTAAGTACACATTTTTTTAAATCTGCCTTCAGAATCATTATCAGGACGAGTAAACCTATCGAGCGATCATATAACATTGTTTAAAAAAGAAAAGTTTGTTGTTGAAATTTTGACTTATAATTTTAATTGCTAATTTAATTTTTTTAAATTAAAAAAAATCGCTAATATCCCGTGTTCGGAAACAATTCAAGTGTATGCTGGCATAGGCATGAAATTTTGATTCTGAAAATTAGTGGCCGCATGTGAGAATTGGGAGCGAAAAACGTGGTTCCAGGAAAACTAGAGTGTATTTGAGGGGCGCGTGCCTTTGCGACCCCCAGCAACTGACCTCATCCGCGCGCGCGTACGCTCTCGAACATTTGTACTTACTGCTTCTTCCACTTTTATCAAAGTATAGTTTATCAAAGTGTTGGGTTTTATTTTCATTTGTTATAGGAACGTCCGTGGTAATAATTAGTTTTAGCGAATTTTTGAAGAAAATAAATCTATTGCTCTCGCCTCAAAATTTGTAGAATGTGAATTTTTGAAAAGATTTTATGCTGAAATCCGTTTCAGACTATTCTGAATCATATTCTGAAGTTTAACGCATTTTTTTATGTATGTATGTATGTGTATATGTATGTGTCATTCCAGACGATAACTCTCCGTAGAATTGTGCTAGAAACTTCAAACAAATTTTTAAATGTTAAGGACACAAAACGAAAGTTCAAGTTTGTTGGCCAGCATGATCGGATTACATCTTCGGGTTGAAATTTTCAAAAATGTAGTAAACAATTTCAAAATAGCCTGTTTTTTGCTATTTGTTGTGCGAAATAATTTTTTCAGCATACTAACATGTGGTATATTCGGAATCAGCGTAAAATTTTCTATAAGAATATGTATCAAGTTTTCAAAAATTTCAAAGTTGAAAAATCAGTCAAAAATTGAAATAATGCCGTTCGCTAGTTGTAAAAATCGGTAATATTTGCATGAAACATTGTCCAAATTCAGATTGAACTACTCTTATGGAAGTAAGAGTACCTCCTATTTATTTTTAATAATTTGATTCCATGTTTGTCTACCAAAATCATGAAATAAAATTTCTCTACACGATCAATAGCGACTGAAATGTCGAAGATTTCTTCAAAAATTCGCTCATTGGGTCATGCTGCATGACTGGACTTTTATAGTTTGAACCTTTGTATTCGTGTGAAAACAACTGGAGTAGTTTGACGCACTGAACCGTAATATTCATTAGGTAGTATCTACCAGCCTTGTACCCACCTACCTACAATCAGAGATGAGCAAATGCATATCCGAAAATACAAATATGTATTTATCCTTTATTTTTTATTATTTATAGTTGAATTTCTTTGTAGGTACCTATATGAATAAATTTGTATTTATATTTTGGCTACGAATATTCAAAATGTATGCTCGAAACTATGAATATAGGAATTATATTCAAAGAATATGAATATTTAAATACTTATAGAAGTACATATTATTATGTAATTATTTTTGAATATGAAATAATGATATTCACGTATTCAATCAATATTAATATCTCGATAGGTACCTGTTCAAATTTATATTCATCATTCAATTTCTCAAAACCTAATTTTTGTCTACTTGCTGCACAGATACAAAGATGAGTGAGGGAGCAAAATTGAATTCTAGTTATTTTTGGTGTTTACCACATAAGTGAAGGGACTTCAAGAAAATTCAACGTAGAATACCGAGAATTTGATTAATTTATGATAATTTCAAAGTAGGATAATAGACTAAATTTAAAAATCTGTCACAAATCAGCCGAATCCAGCCTTGAAAACCGTCAATTTGATTTGATTTTTTTTTTTTTTTTTTTTTTTTTTTTTTCTCTTCAAAATAAGATGATGAAATTCACCCTAAAGATCCTTGATGAAGAGTGATTATCTGTTTTACAAGATAGGTAAATGGACTAAGTACATTTCAAAATACATTGAAATTCTGCTTTCAGGAAAAGTATTGCACAATAACAGGTACCTAAATATTATGAATATCATTTACAATAATAATTCATACAATAAATAATAACAACATTCATTATTGACTATCATCAATATACTGATTCACCATCATAAATAGAATGGAAAGAAAAACGAACCAAAAACACAAACGAATCTGGGCGCCGGTACCTAACCGCGTTATAGGCAAGAAGCAAGCGTTGGTCTGCAAAAATATTTAAACAAGAAATCAAGAAGCTAAATAAACCCGAATGCGAAACCCCCCGCTCCGCGCCTTTCTGCAGAGGTAGCAAACCCCCCTCGTAACCGACCCGTCCGGCAAACGCATAGCAACCACCACAGCAACAAGCATTATTACAGTTTGTAGGAGGACACTATCACCATCAATTTTGCACTGCGTTTTTACACCTTCATTCTCACACTAGATCTGATTCCCACTACAATTATTTATGAGGATAATTCTAGTAGATAGTTGAGATATGTAAACATATGGGATGTTAGCGTTTTCCAGGGAAAAATTGTTCAAAATAATATTTATGAGCAAAATACAAAAAAAATTGAAAAACAAAATTTTTGTTAGCTATTTTTTGGAAACTTTGTTATGTTCGCTCGACAGCCTAGGATGAGACAAATGAGACATACTCAAATATATGTTTAGATTTTAAAACTGATTGACTGGTGTGGAGATAATCAAGATTAACTATTTGTATCTTCCCTCTCTCTCACACAACTGTCGTCCCCTTTAGCCTTAAGGCAGCAAAATTGAATTCTAGTTATTTTTGGTGTTTACCACGTAATTGAAGGGACTAGATCTCAAAATACAACGCAAAAAAAAAACCGAGAATTTCAGTAAACTTGCCTTTATTGGAATATCGCCTATTAGGCATCATAAATAGAATGGAAAGAATAACGAACCAAAAACACACACGAATCTGGGCGCTAACAAAAATTTAGTTTTTCAATTTTTTTGTATTTTGTTCAAAAATATCATTTTGAACAATTTTTTCCTGGAAAACGCTAACATCCCATATTTTTACATATCTCAACTACCTAAGTACTAGAATTATCCTCATAAATAATTGTAGTGGGAATCAGACCTAGAGTAAGAATGAAGGTGTAAAAACGCAGTGTAAAATTGATGGTGATAGTGTCCTCTAGAAACTGTAATAATGCCTGTTGCTAGGCGTTGCTATGCGTTTGCCGGACGCGTCGGTTACGAATGGAGTTTGCTACCTCTGCAGAAAGGCGTGGAGCGGGGGATTTCGCATTCGGGTTTATTTAGCTTCTTCATTTCTTGTTTACATTTTTTACCCGCAGACCAACGCTCGCTTCTTGCCTATCGCGGTTAGGTACCGGCGCCCAGATTCGTTTGTGTTTTTGGTTCGTTTTTCTTTCCATTCTATTTATGATGATGAATGAGTAATTGATGATAGTCAATAATGAATTTTGTTATGATTTATTGTTTGAATTATGTGAATTATTTATTGCTGGATTTGTAAATTATACTCATAATATTCACCTGTTATTGTGCAATAACTACCTGAAATCAGAATTTCGATGTATTTTGAAATGTAGTCCATTTACCTATCAAAACAGATAATCACTCAAATTCAAGGATCTTTAGGGTGAATTTCATCATCTTATTTTGAAAATACAAAAAAAAAAAAAAAAAAAAAAAAAAAAAGGCTTCAAGGCTGGATTCGGCTGATTTGTGACAGATTTTTAAATTTAGTCTATTATCCTACTTTGAAATTATCATATATTACTCAAATTCTCAGTATTCTACGTTGAATTTTGAGATCTAGTCCCTTCACTTATGTGGTAAACACCAAAAATAACTAGAATTCAATTTTGCTCCCTCACTCATCTTTGTATTCGTGCAGCGAGTAGACAAAAATTAGGTTTTGTGAAATTGAATGATGAATATAAATTTGAATAGGTACCTATCGAGGTATTAATATTGATTGAATACGTGAATATTATTATTTTATATTCAAAATTAATTGAATAATAATATGTGCTTCTATAAGTATTGAAATATTCATATTCTTTGAATATAATTCCTATATTCATGGTTTCGAGTATAAATTTTGAATATTCGTAGCCAAAATATGAATACAAATTCATTAATATAGGTAGGTACCTACAAAGAAATTCAACTCTAAATAATAGAATATAAAGGATAAATAAATATTTGTATTTTCGGATATGTGTTTGCTCATCTCTGATTGTATTTAGGAAGGTACGAGGTTGGTAGATACTACCTAATGAAAATATTACGGTTCAGTGCGTCAAACTCTACCAGTTGTTTTCACATGAATACAAAGGTTCCAACTATACAAACTAATTATTACCATGGACGTTCCTATAACAAATGAAAATGAAACCCCACCTAACACTTTGATAAAGTATACTTTGATAAAAGTGGAAGAAGCAGTAAGTACAAAAAAATGTTCGAGAGACGGCTCGGTAAAGGCGCGTTCACACACGGCGACTAACTAGCCGCTACTTAGTCGCCGCTACTTTAGTCGCCGCTATTTACTCGCCGGCAAATTTTCGATCTCGCCGAGCCGAGCGCTGTTCACACATCGCGATTTGTAGTAGTTAGTACAGTTCGATGATTCGGTGTGAGTAGGGTTTGCTGTGGAAAATGTCTGTAGGAAGGCGAGAGACTTTGAGACGTGTATTAAGTATCTGTGTTAAGGAACTTTGTGATGAATTAGTGAATAAATTAAGAAATAAAAGAAAACGTCAGTGGGTCCGGGAGTGGATAGGGCGAAGGGATAGGCTAGGTGCTTCTGCGACACTATTGAAAGAATTGGCAAGTGAAGATCCCCAATCTTATTACAACATTATGAGATTACATGTGACTACATGTGATTGTGAGCAAAACACAACCACGAGTCGTCAGATCGCAAGCTACCGGCTTCTAGTCGGCGATAACACTATTCACACAGGGCGACAGGGTTGCTACCACTCGCGGCGAGTGTACCACGTGACACTTCAAGGTCTGCTACCGGCGACTACTCGCCCCAAAAGTTAAACATGTCCAACTTTCCTCGCGAGTGAATTTTTACTCGCCGGCGAGTGCTAGTCGCCGCTACTTACTGTTTACACATAGCGATTAGTAGCCGCTACTCTAGTCGCAGCGAGTAAAGTCGCCATGTGTGAACGCGCCTTAAGCGGGGTTCGTACGCGCGCGCGGATGAGGTCAGTTGCTGGGCGACGGTGTCGCCAAGGCACGCACCCCTCAAATACACTCTATTTTTCCTGGAACCACGTTTTTCGTTCCCAATTCTCACATGCGGCCACTAATTTTCAATTCAAAATTTCATGCCTATGCCGACATACACTTGAATTGTTTCCAAACACGGGATATTAGCGATTTTTTTAATTTAAAAAAAAAATCAAATTAGCAATTAAAATTCAAAGTCAAAATTTCAACAACAAAATTTTTTTTAACAATGTTATATGATCGCTCGATAGGTTTACTCGTCCTGATAATGATTCTGAAGCCAGATTTTAAAAATGTGTACTCAAGTGGAGATTAGCCCGATAAAGTTTCATCCGACGCTAGCGCCATCCGTTATCTGAGAATCGCACTAAACACCCGTCCCCTTTAGCCTTAAGCATAGTGATAGCCTGTGGAATGCGCCTACGGTGTACTTTAGTCCAGCCCCCCATTTTCAAAACAAGATTTCTCCACCTCAAACCATCGTTTTCTAATTTTTAAAATATTATTTGGAATCCTTAGACTCTCCTCTTTCTCATCGTTCACATTTAAAAAATCCTAAAATCAATTTTCATTACTTAATTGTGGTATGAAAAAGTTAGGGAGGCAAACTTTTTTGCTGTTTTTGCTTTTTGTCAAAAACTTTAGTCCTGCCTCCCACTATCTAATTGGCGGTAAAACCCGGTAACTAACACACGTATGACTGATGACACAGGTACTCACTTTGATCGAAAGTTGTGAGGTTTAGATGCAATAATATTGTAATTCGGAATTACTGGGCTCGTCCCCGTCAAGCAATTAGTCAGATAATAACTTTTGGACTTGACCCTGTTCGATCTCAGGATAGTTTAGGGAATTTTCTATGCTTTCAATTTGGTGGTCTGGATGCTCGCGACAATTATTATTAATGTGTTACAAATATAGGTTAAGTTAACTGAGATGCACCACGAACTTTTTCCTCTTTAAAAACACCAGTTCTGCCCCATTCATGTGTTTCTTGTAAATATAAAAAAAAAAAAAAAAAACTATATAGTCCCAAATCAAGTGAATAGATATAATGGAAATCAAAATATACATTTTCGTCAAACAAAATTCGTTTTTGACAATCAGGGTTGAATTATTTGTTCTTATTCCTAGAAAATCCCGTGGGGGGCAGGTCTAAAGTTTTTGACTAGGCAAAAACTTGGTCCCCCCCCCCCCCCCCAACGTTTTTAAACCAGAATTGAGTAATGTAAATCGATTTTAGGATGTTCAAATTTCAATGATCTGAAAGAAGGGAGTCTAACGATTCCAAACCATATTTTTAAAGTTGAAAAACGATGGTTTGAAGGGGAGAAATCTCGTTTTGAAAAAGGGGGGGGGGGGGGGGCATAAAGTACACCACCCCGCGCCACACGGTGGGGCCAAAAGGCCAAACATGGGAAAAAATCATTATCTTTGAAATTAATTAGTGTTTTGATTTCGGAATGGTTTCATTCGATTCAGTATACAAAAATACATTAGAAAAGTATGTTTTCTGAAGTTTAAAATTATTATTTTAGCAGTAAATCTTGTGAAATTTGAAAAAAATTATTGTTAATACAAGTAGGAAGGGGTGTGAAAATTTTACTGTGATCATTTACCAAATTTTCATAGAAAAAGTTGTCTTTTTCGTTTCAGAGGTCGCGGAATACGATGATGATGGTTGTTTGAATTAAGGTTTCTTTATAAATATGTATGTAGGTATATTATATAGGTTGGTTTTAGCGTCGGTAAAGTGCGTTGCTGATTATTGAGGTTCGGTGAGGTGATTGAGTAAATTTTGTTCCCTAGCTTTCGACGGTTTATTCCATCATCTTCAGGGGGTATACAGACAGACTTGAAGTATTAAATACAGTATAACAAATGATTAAATTAATGTTAACCGATTAAACTTCTACAAAATTAATAATTCCTTCGCTTCCTCACTTAATGGAAGAATCTTTTTCTTGGGCAGCGGCCTCAACGTTGTCCCCACCGGAGCACATAACCATAATGCTATTAAAACATCAGTTTGTCACAATACCGGAAAATAAACGTTTACCAAATCCGAATAAGCGATTTTTAACGATGACATGTTCCCGGTATATCACGTCAGGACGATCCTGACTTGAAACGAGACCACATTATTGCAAATGACAATCCGAAGAACCTAGTCAAGTTCAAACAGAACCTTGTTGATTCTTACACGTTGTGGAAATATTTTACGAACAACATCGGTACGAAGGCGAAGGTACATCGTTTTGTTTTCCAATAACAAAAGGAATGAGTGGTATGACGGCAAAGAAGATCACGCTCTGTCTTTGATCACATTTCAATCCACTACACCTGAATACGGTGGAATACGGCGATGAAATTTGTACAGCTTCTTGAAAATGAGCCAAACCAAACGAAGGCGAAGCTTGTTTTTTCCATGCCTCTCAAAGCTGTATTTCGCTATAAAAACCCAAATCTGAAGCTAATGTTCAAGCCATAATGTTTTGAAAAAATAATTAGTATTTCTTAGTGATACTACATGAATATATTGCCAACATTATACCATTTAGGAATTTCTTCAATCACCTAGAACGTGGTAAGCAATTTTAAAATTATACTCTCAAAAAGCTTAAAATCTCGAAATATCATGTTTCAGCCTCCATTTGGTAGTGAAAACCATTTTTAGCCACCGAAGGTCTTTCACTCCCTTATTATACAGGTAAAGGTAATTCAAGGTAATTAATTACCTTTGAGAAAACCACATTATATCCCTTTTGAGTCACTTTGCAAAAATGGATTTTTTTCCACCTTAGCCCTACTGTACGCCGCCTATCTGGATCGTGCCTAAATATTTTGACACCAATGGAAAGCTAAAATTCAGGATCGACTCCCACAAACTAAACGAAAAAAGTCCAGTCATGCAGCATGACCCCATGAGCGAATTTTTGAAGAAATCGTCGACATTTCAGTCGGTATTGAGCCTTGGGTCTGCGTGCTAGTACGTACATAAGTAGAACTTCTTCATAATTTCATGTCTGATATTTTCTAAGCCACAGTCAATATTAAAGCTACATTAGGTCCTAAAACAGTTGAGCGTAAAACATTAAAGAGAGCGACCGAGAGAATCGGAGGACGGAATATTTCACAGATGTGATTTCATCAGTTGTGATTACAATTTTTTTTTTTTTTTTTTTTTTTTTTTTTTTTTCCTTTTCAAACAAGCACTTACTACCTACGTTTAAAACGGCATGGTTCTAGGATTGGTTATACAGGGATACTTCCATAAGAGTAGTTCAATCTGAATTTGGACAATGTTTCATGCAAATATTACCGATTTTTACAACTTGCGAACGGCATTATTTCGATTTTTGACTGATTTTTCAACTTTGAAATTTTTGAAAACTTGATACATATTCTTATAGGAAATTTTACGCTGATTCCGAATATGCCACATGTTAGTATGCTGAAAAAATTATTTCGCACAACAAATCCCAAAAAACAGGCTATTTTGAAATTTTTGACTACATTTTTGAAAATTTCAACCCGAAGATGTAATCCGATCATGCTGGCCAACGATCTTGTTCTTTCGTTTTGTGTCCTTAACATTTTGAAATTTTTTTGAAGTTTCTAGCACAATTCTACGGACAGTTATCGTCTGGAATGACACATACATATATACATACATAAAAAAATGCGTTTAACTTCAGAATATGATTCAGAATAACCTGAAACGGATTTCTGCATAAATTTTTTTCAAAAATTCACATTCTACAAATTTTGAGGCGAGAGCAATAGCTTAATTTTCTTCAAAAATTCGCTAAAACAATAGAAGATCGTTACCCTCTTCCTCAAATTTCCGAATTATTAGACAAACTAGGACGGTGGTGTCTATTTTAGCATAATTGATCTAAAAAGTGGTTTTCACCAAATAGAAATGGATCCTGCAGCACTGCCAAAACTGCATTCATTACCCCAAATTACCATCTCGAGTTCAATCGTCTTCCGTTTGGCCCCCCCTCTTGGTCTCCGTTTGGCCTCTTCTAAGTTCTTTCCAAAGTTCGTATCGATCATAGTTTAGCTGAGATTTTACCATTGTCTTACAGCTGAACTTCTGAATTTTATGTCATTTTACACATTAAGTTCGCAAAAACGGGCTTTTACTTTGTATTTTGGTCTTAGCAAAAACTTGCTCGAAACGGACTTCAGAAAGTATTTTAACCCTGAATCGAATGAGGTTTGGCAGACCTGAATAGGACCAAGCTGAGATCTCTAGGGGTTTTTGAAGGGCACAAGTCTAGACGTCTACAGCAGATAATCTCTAAAAGACGCATAGGCTTTTGCCCCCTCAAAAACTCCCAGCGAACTCAATATTCGTCTTATTAGCTCAATTATCGAATTTTTGAAGAAAATTAAGCTATTGCTCTCGCCTCAAAATTTGTAGAATGTGAATTTTTGAAAAGTTTTTATGCAGAAATCCGTTTCAGGCTATTCTGAATCATATTCTGAAGTTTAACTCCATTTTTTTAATGTAGGTATGTATGTATATATGTATGTGTCATTCCAGACGATAACTGTCCGTAGAATTGTGCTAGAAACTTCAAACAAATTTTAAAATGTTAAGGACACAAAATGAAAGTTCAAGTTCGTTGGCCAGCATGATCGGATTACATCTTCGGGTTGAAATTTTCTAAGTTGTAAAGTTGTGTAGTTGTAAAAATCGGTAATATTTGCATGAAACATTGTCCAAATTCAGATTAATCTACTCTTATGGAAGTATCCCTCTTATCTGTATAAATCATGAACTAAAATTTCTCTACACGATCAATAGCGACTGAAATGTCGATTTCTTCAAAAATTCGCTCATGGGGTCATGCTGCACGACGACTTTTTTATTTTGAGAGATAATTTGGGTTTTTTTAAAATTTTTTTTAATGGTCTACCTTTGGTATATAATTAATTTGGTATATAAATGGTATATAAATTTTTATAGGATGTACGGTTTAGGAATTATTAGAGAAAAAACTTTAAAATGGACAAAATTAATCCATCTTTATGAGACCGCCATTTTGTATTCCACCAATTTTGACATGGCAGACGAAGATTTTCTCACTCAGAAAGGACTAAATTTCCAAAATCTAATCTCAAACCTCCAATTACTATTTTCGGCCCTGGCCCCTGGAATATTTGGGCGTTCATTGACTGGACTTACAACTAGGGGAGGCCACATCTTAATCTCGGCACACTCACGACACGGTAGGTTGCCCGATCCATGGGAAGTGATGGATCCATGCCCACCAGTGGGAGTCCTGGCGTGATGTTAACATGAAGAAGAAGTTGTAGCGATGACTAGTGATAGGGATAGGCACCTATCTGTGTTTTGAAACGGTTGATAAATTTATCTTACGCTGTTTACCTTCGGTGCCATTTATGACTAAAAAGCTGATAGTTGTTTCCGAGTAATACTTCTGCAAAAATAAGATACTAATTTGCTATACATAATTTTTAATTCATTCTTACTAACTGCAAAGACATGGATATAGCTAAAACTTAACTTCGTACTATGAAACCAATGAAAAAACTTTTCAAGAGTACGTTTTCCAATATAGTTTTTAGTTTTCAGTTAGATTGGTGAGTATACCTATGTCTATAATTTTTCTTTAGTTAATACCATACTTACTCTAAATGATTTTTAAGCTATGTGGAACTTCCGGTTTTCTTCTTTAGAGTGAGCGTACTGCATTGCATGTGGGGGCTTCGTGTGGGTACGTTGTTTCCGACATAATACGCGGTTTATCTTCCCTCTGTAACGCCCTGTAGTTTTGTTTTGATGTTTCAATCAGTTTTCCGATGTTGAGCCTTGTGATCGTGGATTTGTTATTTTACGATAGGATTTTGAGTGTTGCTTTTTAAAACCCCTCGTACCGTGAAGAATACCACCCCCTCCATTTATCAATGGCATTTCTTAATTGAAGGGAAAACAGTTTTGATTCGCCGGCGTTTGAACATATAAGAACAATTTTCCTGATAAAATTGGCGGTTTTCCGAATTTAATTATTCAACGATTTCCCAAGTTGAATTCTATGTTCTTCTGAAATAGGTACAGTAGGTATGTTTCGTATCCATCTTAGAATAATTAATAACACCTGCCCCGTCTAGTTTGGACTCCTGCTTTCCATTCGACTTGTTTGTTCGGGATTCTGGCTGTCGTTACTAGTTTGTCTATCAATAAAATATTTCTGTTTATAATCTATATCATCTATCTTGTTTCTTTTGGCTATTCCTCCCCTGTCGCCAGACATCTCTAGGAGTCAGGCAGGTCGTATGTAAATTGAGGACATGTTATCTTTGTTTTCGGTGCCCTCTAGTTCATGTTCAGGTCATTGCACATGAACTGTAAGAGAAGTAGGCCGTAGAAGCAAGAAGTAGGGGTTCATGTTCTGTTTAGGGTGCCAGATGTTCCGGCTGGCCCCAGAACGTAAACCCAACATGAACTGAATGCTCTAAGAACGTCTTATAACTAACTTGATACTTCCGTTATGGATGATATTCAGATTTGAAGATTGATTATTTTGTGCTTTGGACATAGAATTCGCGCTGTCCCCGGTACCCACTGAGCAATGGAATAAGACAGATGAATGTTGAAGGGGGACAAGACTGAAAGAGTTATATACTATTACTAGCACTCCACATGGCGAGTAGTGCGGAACTGCTGCCTTAGGATGGCTCTAGTTCTCCAGACTCCCGCTAGAAAGCACTGAACCGGCAATGATCTCTAACCTATTTTGTTATTTTTACAAAAGCAATTTTCATTGCTACCTGGAATCTTCTACTATGGCAAGTTGTTATTATGGTTTACTTGTCGATTGATTATGAAATAAAGCGAACCCCCGTCCGTTCGGCCAAGATAACACCACCACTAGTTAACGAGTCGCTTCTCCAAACATATTACTCTATAATAGGAATCCAGATGGTTAAATTACATTATTTATAACGTACCAATGGAATGAGAAGTTGGAGTTTTGAACTCTTTTTGACAACGAAACAAACGAAAATGCATGCTTGAAACATTGACATAAACACAAGGAATAGTCGACAGAGGAAGAAAATCAACAGATGTTGGTTCGCTTAATTTCATAATCAAATAGTTTGGTACTCAGTAAGAACTCAACTTACCATTGTTGAAAATTCATGGTGCAGGGTTGTAGTAGAAATGAAAATTACTTTTGAAATAGACGATGGTGATTAATTTGGTCGATAATATTCGTACAAACAAAACAAATCGATGCTGCAGTAATGGTCGAGGTGTTTTTAGGTTCAAAATGGTAACTGAATGAAGAGACGTCCAATTATGGAAGATGCAGTAGTTCATACTGAATTCAACGTAAAAAATGTAATGTTGAATAATCTTCAGAACTAGGCAACATTCAAACGTTATTAAACTTCAGTATAGTTGAACTGACAAGATATCGCCACGAATTATAAATTCGTTGGAATCATTCAGTTTGGAGAAATGTTGTAGATGGCGGAGTGTGATTGGGTGGTGGATGGTTGACGAGTAGTTGAAAGCTCACCTTCGCACTAGCGTCGAGCTCTAACTCTTTGCCATCAAGATGTTGGGAGTTGCAGCGGCCCAGTTCGCAGCGTTCAGTTCCCGTAGTTTAAAAAAAGCTATTGACGAACATGCAGATCAAGACAGACTTGAAGGGAAGTTGAAAACGTTCGTCCTAACCTGGCGTTTGAGTTATAAGGTGTTTGTTTTCCAAAACATGTTGGCTCGATAGTCCCATTAAGTAACCCACGTATTATGACTTGACTGTTTGATTCGGTACACTGTTATTATGATTTTGTGAAAACTTTCCATGAGGATCAAAATGTCAAGTATTAAGGAGGGATTTGACGCCCAAATTTGGAGCTATGTCACCATTTTGACGTGGGTCCAACTGTGATAAACCCAATAATATCACTATCAAAGGGTTGCCATCTGCCAAGGTTTCCCTAGACATGCATAGGTTTTTTGAGTATCCCGTCCAAGTTTCCATACCAGCTCAGGTTGACGTCCAGGTTTTCAAAAACATCCAGGGTTGTACCAAATTCGTTAGATTGGGGTAAAATAACGTCCCCCACGAGATCACTAGGTAGTCCTGATGAAGGGCAAGGTACATCCTTGGTGAGGGTGCGAAATTCGTTGACTTATCTCTCTAACAAACCTTTCTAGTTTATGATCTGACATTGATACTTATTCAGAACTCGCCAGTCCTTTATTCTATTGGCAGAAAATGGATTGGCAAATGTGATATCTAAAAATTCACTTCTTGCTGTAGTGAAAAAATGTTGTTGACCCAACATTTTGCACAACCGTACCACATGCGATAATTAGGTCAAGTAATGGCCAAGCATGTTGGTATCTGAGTTTCTCCAAACAAGATAGTGCACATTTGAGTTGCATTCCTGTGAAGGCTGTGTATCTGGAATTATTCGATCAATTTCTTGACTTCTGCTGGAGGTGCTGCCTCCTCTTCTCCGGGGCAGTAGGCACTCGCCACAATGGTGTAACAGAACCCCCCCTCCCCTTCCCTTGATACTGTCCTCCAGCATCACTGCCACCAGGTCCTTGGAAATAAATTCAGGAATCATAAGAAACTTTACTGTATTCTTAATAAATATAGCAGCACGTAGCCATTCAACATAGTACAGAGCTTGTAACGCCAGAAGGCGTTTACAAATGAATAATTTCATTCATTCATTAGTACAGTAAATCGACTCACCTGAGGTTGACGAGAGGCCCTTCATTTGCCTCTTTCGTGCCCATGGCTTCTGCACAAGGGCAGTGTCACTCCCTCTCTAGATGAAGTTTCTGTATAGGTCAGCGGTAGCAGCCCTTGAGTGTGCAGGTTTACCTAGAGGAGGTTCAAGTTAGGGGCAATTTCTTTCCCTTAATACTCCTCCGTCTTCCCTTAGGCTGTCCGTCCAGTGGACGCGATTTCGCGAACAAGCGAAAAGAGGCGAATTCGGACGGACAGCCTTATTCTTAATGTTCTTCTTGGTCTCCAAAGACTTCTCCTTCCACCCTGGAGTGGTGGCCGTGGGCTACAGAGAACTTTTTGAGTTCTGTAGCCTGCTGGGCTGGGCCATCATACAGGGGAGTAGGGTTGTCCACCCTCAACATGCCCATTGTGACTGGCGTCCTCAATTGAGCCTCCTCTTCCTCAGTCTTGTTTATGACTCCTTCATCGTCTTTGAGGTCTTTGGAGGATTGACTCCTGCAGAGTCAGCAAGGCAGATATTGCTCCTTTTCTCTTGTATGAGTAGACCCTCCATGTCGCGACATTGAGGCTCCTGTATTACTGCTCGAAAAAGCGGAAAATCCTCTCGTTGGTTGGTCTCTTCTGCTCACATTGGGAGAATTGCTGTGGCAACCCTGGAATTTGAAAGGTCTTTGGCTTCAAGGACCTTTAGGCTTGCACCTTTCCACGGCTTGCATGAGGGGATGAAACTTCACCTCAAACAACAGAAAATCTCATAGCGAGCCACCCTCTCCTGTATGTTGTCTCTGAAGAACCTGGTATTAGGCCAATCAGATCCAACTTAATTCAATGATTCTTTCGTGTATCTGAAGCATCTCATCGGATGTTATAAAAAACAGAAGAATAGTTTTTGTGAAAAACCCCCAATTTTATTTCCTTTGTCACTTCATTGTTAATATTATATTTATTTTTTTTTTTTTTGTAGCACTGGGTTTTTAGAGTGGTCCTCCTCTTTATCTGTCCTTTTTTCAAGAGAGCTGACTGCCGAGTCCTCCCCCACCTTATTCCTCTCCATAGGGGGATTCAGCTTCCACTGTAAGGCAGAGACTTATCTACTCCTCTACAGAGTGAAAAGACATGAAACCGCCTTTGCACAGAGTTAATAGAGGCAATTTCTGGTGGAAGCTCCTTACTTGGGGGCATTCCCTTATCTTTCTCAGCATCAGGTGACCGGTCACGCTTCTCCAAGGCTTCATCTAACACCTTATCCAAGCCATGATTGCAGGCTCCGAGCCTCCGGGTGCGATAAGGCCAGAGGCCCCGTAATACAGACCTGATGGGCCGCCGGCCCATTGCGGTCTGAGAGAGCGCTCATTTTTGTCTGACATGCCGACCATTGCAGACTGACGGGCTGGAGCTGGTGGCGGGAGCACAGGCAAAGACAGGAACCACCCACACCTTGGAAGTAGTAGGCGGGCAGAGAAGGTTGTGAAAATCCCACTCTTCCCCCTTTGTTTTTTTTTTTTAAATCTAACCACGTTTTTTGACACACTTTCGCAATTTAAACAAATATGGTATGGTATGGTGAGTGATGTTTTGTGAACAGCTAGTAGAGGGAACAGCCGTGGGTCGAGCTTTATGGACCGATCTGTATCTTCCTCCGAGGCGATGATTTGAGGAAAGTATGTGACACCATGAAAGATGCTATTGATTCCATCTATCTTAACAGCTTGGACTTGAGGTTTTAGTTTTTCACCTGCAAAAACAACCTACATTGCAGTAAGCAACACCGCATGATGGGTATCCACTCTGAATAGGTGGAGTTATATACTTTACTCCACTTACAGAAGTTTCCTCGGACTCGTAATTGACCATAAGCGGTGGTGCTCCCAGCATATTTAATACTTGCGCCATACAGTTGCTCACAGTTTGATCAAACTATAATTGGCACTCCCAGCAGAATGTCCTCCTTAGGATTTTCCGAACAGCCGTGCGATCACGCATTGATAATTGGACAGCAGTTTACTGTTCAGCAAGTCTTTGCCACATAAACAGATGCCTATATTAAACAAGGGTCTTCGTTCCATACTTCCCCTACTGCCTCCCTTCAGGTGCTTGCGCTTAGCCAACCTCTCAGGATTCTGTGAAAACGGCTAGCACATTACTATTCAGAGTGCTTGCGCTATATCCCTGGGCATCCCCGATATGACTTTACCCCCCCTCTCACATTGGACACATTGTAGACTCCCAACACCAACTTGCCCCTTGAGTGTTCGTATTCAAGAGCTCACCAGGCAGCATATCATAGATATACCCTCTGGTACCATATGAAGTACGTACCCCCCACCACACCTTGTCTAGGTTGTGTCTTGACCTACACATGAGGATCGGGGTCTCACAGACACCCCCCCCCCCCTCCCGCACACAACCTACGTTGAGGCAATACAGCGATATGCCAGACTCACTCACCTGTTCACCGATGGCTCAAAGTGATGGTGTTGGCCTTGCTCTATGGAAACCCAAGTCACAAGACGCTTACTACCTGTCGCATATGCGTTCACAGTAGAGCTTTGCTCAGTGGCACTGTCTGTTCGCCACTGCCTGTTGTTGGGAATTATGTGATGTGTAGGTAGTGATTCACTAAGTATCATCAACACGGTTAGGGGCACTCACTCCCCTAATACAAAGCTGTCGTGTATCACTACGCCGACCCACAAAATTGGGCTCAACCATTACTAGGTTGACCGCAAGGTGAACTTCAGTACCAGAGCCCTGTTGGTCCTTCGGTAACCCAACTTTCAAGAAGGGACCAAAATGTGGTAAACCCGATCACCACTGGCCATAACCGTCTAACTCACAGACACCTGCTTAGCGCATAAGCTCAAGATGTTGTGCGTAGTGGGCTATCTATCCGCCACTTCCTGGAGTACTACCCAGAAGCTATGCGCAGTAGCTATTAATGATACAATCATGTTGAAATTGATATGGGATGATCAAATCGTCATTCCCCAACTATAATCCAAATTTGAGCGAGATCGGTGACTAGGGCGTAAAAAAATGGAGCACAATGAAATTTACGTTTGAGCATACGCAGAGTGGAGTTTGTTTTTGCAACAATGAAACTGATAGGGGACCGTCTACACCCTTAGCCCGCACATTCCCTAAAAATTTCATTCAGATCGGATGAAAACTGAAAAAGAAGTTTGTTACAAGAATTTCATATTGGCGCATGCGCGGTAGCTATTAATGATACAATCATGTTGAAATTGATATAAGATGAACAAATTTTCATCCCCCAACTATCATCCAAATTTGAGCGAGGGCGAGAGAAAATCATGCTTGGTAGAACTTGCGCATGTGCAGAGTGAGGTCGAAAGATTTATCATCTCTTTCCGAGGATGCTTAGAATATATTTACTTGAAAATATGGCTTTAAAAATGCAGTACATTCGTTGTAGTGTCTAACTTTTATTCAAAATATTTGTTTGCAGTGAATATATATAAACCATAAAGATGGAAAACTGTTGGTTGAGGAAAACTGTCTATAGCAGAGCAGAATATTTTTTTCTATCTACATTTTTTTTTTTTTTTTTTTTCTAGAGAAAAATATTTAGATTATGTTCCCCTTAAATTTGAACTTGGCACAATTTTGTGTATAGAAATATGCTCCATAGTTGCAAAATATGATTACAACTTCCCCATCACAGTCAAATGTATTTGAAATTTATATTCAAAACAAAAATCAACAAATATTTTATACAAATCAATAAAAATAGTAATGATAACCCTTGAATTTTATTTATTACAGAGCATCATTTGAAAAATAAAAGGTAGTTTGCCACGAATTTTAATGTTGTGAATGTTTCGGCTCTAATAATTAAGCCAGCAAAACCTGTCTGACAATTTAAAGAGGTGACAATCTACATTGTGTATAGGTTTACCACTTCCACTGATGGAGGTGGATTATATCAGTTTGATCTAATTGTGAATACTTTTCTCCATAGCGTCCTGTAACGATGGGGCAAACCCTTTCAGAACCTATCACCACCAAGCATAGTGCTCGCGCTTATAGCACGCAGTTTCGAGTAGGGTATAGCTCGATGCAGGGATGGAGGGTTTCCATGGAGGACGCGCACACTGTACTCCTCGCCGTTCCGGAAGACCCAGATGCCGCCTTTTTTGGCGTGTTTGATGGTCATGGAGGTATGACTGTTTTACATTTATTATTTTTTTAAATAAAACTTCAATCTTGCATGTTCTTTACATTGACTTATTAGAACCACATGAGCTTTCTTTATCACTGTTGAGGTGTACTACCCCTCATTACTACTGATACTATCAAACTTCTGTTATTCCAGGTGCAAGTATTGCTGAATATGCAAGCAAACATCTGTCAAGGTATATATTCAAACAAGAAAATTACAACAAAGGAAACATTCTTGAAGCCATCAGGAAAGTGAGTTGCCAACCTTTTTGCATTCTACAAACCTATTATTCATTCTACAGTAACTATTTTGGCTTCACTTATATATTTATAATTATAGAAGGGGCAGCTGGCACCCCTGCCGCCAAACATCTTATCACTATCACTCAACTAGTAAAATGCAGAAGAGAGTAGAACAGACATTAGCCTTGAAGTGTGTCTCCAACCACCCCCCACTCATGGATTTGGCTCCTGTTATACCTTCCTTGAAATCACTTTTCCTTCAATGCTTTCTAGTGGTAATTCTTTCGTTATTGACTTACGATTTGGGTTAGAGAAGCTATCGTTGTTTAGTAGACTACATGCGTGTTGAGTGGGTTAATCCGAAATGCTTTGAGATGCGGCTCAAGCAAAACAAATGAGGAAGTTGATACTCATAATTAATGCAATCAAGAAAAAGTCAACCTTAGTTTGATATTCATTAGCCTATTTTATTATAGGTGTATATATATACCTACTCAATAGGTGTATATAATACATCCTAAAAAATCGTGTAGTGGAATCTAGTTGATTTGGACCAATGGCTCCAAAATTTTTGGTACGTGTTCATCACAGAAATCCGTTTCAGATTACTTCCTATTCTGAAATGATTCTGGGATTTTAAAATTTTTCATGCATATGTGTAATGAGGCTTCGTGTGGGATGCAGGGTATCAGAAGTAATAACCCCAAGAAGTCTTTGATGAGAATGGTATATTTGAGCGGCCCTCTTGGCTCTTTTATAGGTGCTGGCCTGGTTGGAGGGGACACCCCGCCGAGGCCAGATAAGAGTGACATCATGCTACACCCCTCCCCCCCATTTATACGATTTTTTTGTAGCCACGAATTACTTGAGTGCAAAAAAAAAAAAAAAAAAACTGGTGTAGTCCTTGCTGACCGTTTTACAAAATTGTCGGATTGTTAGCAATACTTGGTTTACAATTGGTACGGGTCGTAGGGGCATGTTGAGTAGAGAAGTGGTGTGTGCAGCGAGGAAAGTGTGCTATAGAAGAAAAGTGTGGTGCAGCTGAGGAGGTTTGCTGAAGGAGGAGGAGCCGGACCCGTGGAAGTGTGATCCAAGAGGGCAACTGTGAAAGAAAAAGCTGTCAGTACCTGGAAATTATGTGATTTTTTGCAATGTACCAAGCGGAGTTTGCTTAAGGTTGAGTACATGGTTAATGCAATGTTGAGAGAATCACACATGTAAAGTCAATAAATGTTTTTCAAATCATTATTTGTCAAAAAGTCCTTGAATGAGAGAGGCATGGTGTAAAGAGAAGGTGTGGTAGTAGGTCCTCTCGTTGACAAAGATTTGTCTGTGTGTTCTCATGTGTTGAGGTTGTCGTGATGACACTGGGAATAGTGTCTGTTGCCGGAGGCTGAAGCGAGCCTGGTCGACCACAGGCTCTGGTCACATGCACACAGTTAGTTATTGGTAAGTGAGACGGCCGGTTAAGGTTTGTGTCGCTTATGGTGGAGTATAGTAGAGTATGCCGGAGCTCTATGTAGATTAGAGAGTCCATTGTGTGGTAGTTGAAAGTCCTGAAGCTCTTGAAGCAAAGAGTAGGACGGGGAGTCAATCGAAGATGTCTAGAAGGGTGGTAATACTCCTATTGTTCAGCAACAACGTTGAAGACTGTATGGTGTTTCACAGTCGAAGGTCCTGGAGCTCTTGAAGCAAAGAGAGGGACGGAAAGTTGCCTGAGGACGTCTGGAAGGCGGGAGTACGAAGTGAGTCTCGTATCTGAGGGTCCTGGAGCTCTTGAAGCGAAGAGGATGACTAAGTGTTGCCTGAGGACGTCTGATATGTGGGTGAGCGAAGTTGTGTCCTCAAAAGATGAGGGTTGTTATGCCACGCGCAGGGTGAATGGCAGTTGCGTGCTGAGGAAGCCCAATAGGAGTGATACCAGCAGAGTTCAGATGTTGTGGGACGGAATTGGTGATCAGGCACGGGCTTTACCGTCGATCGGACTGTGCAGAGATGTCATCTGAAGGCTGGTTACGTGTCCAGGTGCAAGGTGGTAGACTACTACGAGCCTCAGAACTCCTCCATTGGAGGTGATACCAACAGTATCCGGGTGAGGGAAATGGGGCAGAGTATGATCTGAGTCGAAACTGTAGTCTAGAGAGAGGTAGAGTGGCCATGCGTCTAGAAAATTGTCGAGGAAGCGAAGTTAGAAATCTTGGAGAAGCCAGAGGTGTAGAGAAACTAGATGCCTATGGTTTGGCTGATGTTGAGGAGTAAGAAGGTCGTGTTATTGCGGAGATATCCTGCATCATTATCTGTGGAAGTAGTATTGATTAGTGTAGCTGACTGGTTGGCTAGAGGCAGAAGACGTTCCGCAGTTGGTGCCAGTTTTGTTATGTCAGTCTCGGAGGATGAGCCTACTACGAAACAAACGGAGTCAGGGTCTACACGTAGAAAAATCTGACGGAGTAATATGTAAGGTGTTCCCGTAGGTAGGCGTCTACGCAGTGTTCTAGCGTAGGCAGAGGGAGTAGAGTCATCTAGTAAAACTGTAGAGAGAAGTTTGACTAGGTCGGAGCCATCTGTAGGTCCATAGGCCACACGTAGCTGGGTGCAGAGAGTTGTTTAGGGTGAAGTGCTAGTCGGGTCGATATCTATCCCGATTTTGGATGAGATTTTGAGTCCAGTGCGAGAAAAACTCGTTGAAACTTGGCTGCTTCCATTGTGAGTCCTTCATTGGTGCAGGTGAGTTCGAGTTGTTTTAGCCATACAGATGTGTTGGCTGAATCAAATGGAGGAAGCTTGACTGAAGTGGATGTGTGTTCTGCGTGTGCGAACAACTGTGCTAGAAACAGACGGGGTACAGGCTATGGTTTCGACTTGGTAAATTACCAATGAGTAATTATCCAGTCAATTCACTGCGGGAAGGCTCTAACAGGCCTTAGTGGGAGTAGGACGGTAGTAGACCTGTTTCAATTACCAAGGATGGGGCAGCTATCCCTCAGAGAAGGCGAGAAAAACTCGAGCCACTCACTCTACCATTGCCATCAAGGTCACTTGTTAGGTTGTCTCAACGGACTCGTGGATATTACACTTTGTGTATCCAACCAAGTGCACTGGTGACTCCATCAAAACTTTCGAATTTAATTAAAAATCAACAACACGTGTCTCGCGAAAAAGCTAAATAGGTATAATCTCAACTCGATCTCATATTTTAAATTGAAAAAATAATTGGGGCGGGTAACGCTCATTGCTTGCCCCCACATAGTACAACTGTGGTCCAGTCTCACGTATAAACGGTGGTGCCCCGAGTTCCCACCTTGTACCTTTCCTTGGCTTACAAAAAATGTTTTCCAACTCTTCGTCCTGTGCATATCCCTATACCCCGCATTCCTCATCACCATGTACCTCGCTGCCAATCCCTTCCAGGTCACATACCACCTACAGTACCTCTCTATTTGTTCTCTCGCCGAAAACGTAGCAAGCCTGTATCTAGCTGACACAAATCCCTATCCATGTGATTCAAATGTAGTTTCAATGTGTGTTCATGTACCATGGTCGGATAGGGCTCGTTATAGATTACTTAGTAATGGCAGTCTTAGAACCGACTTCGCAAAATACCTCAGCAATCGTTGTGCCTCTTCATATTCCTGGCACCCCCATACATGCGCTCTGAAGCATAGCACATAACTGTGCGTGACATTGCCTCAAAGATCAGTATCTTCTTCCCTAAAGGAATATCATTCTTTAATAGTAGACGTACCCATTTGCTACTTGCTGCCCATCTAATCAGCCGATTTCTCCTGTAAATGACCATTAGTGCCAAGAGTAAGATACTAATGTATTTATATGTCTCCACACCCCCCCCCCCCCCCCCCCCGCCCAAGTAGGTACTCTCATTCTGTCATTCACGAACGTAAGGAAGGGCACAAAAGGATGGAAAATAAGGGAATTGTACATCAAACACCCCTGACGTACTTCTGACCCTATTTTTGCAAATTCCTTCAACAGTGCCTCAGTTGCCACACTTATGCCGTAGTATTCTGGTTTAGAGCCTACAAAACATTCACAAAACGGTTTGATAGTTCTGTATCAACAGTTTATAACATGTCCCTCCTGAATCCCGTATGGAGGCAGCCCGATTAATATGAAAAAAAGGTACAATTTCTTCTTATTCCTGAAGGTGAGATTCGCAAGGCTCATCAAACTATATATGTTGTCCGCTTTACTATAACCCCTCCTAAATTCAGATTGACATTCCACTAAGTCATTATTGGCAAATAACCAGTTATATAATCTATTCCCCAATAATGCCGTGCATAATTTTGCTACAGCATAGATAAATGAAATGCCACGGTAATTCTCTGGGTTGGTTGGGTTTCCCTTTCAAGTACAGGAAATATGATCGCCTCACTGAAACTCTGTGGTACTTTTTCTTCCTCAAAAATCCAAATGAACACCCTAAGCATCAATTTCAGAAATTCAATGGGGTATTCTTGAAAAAATTCTGCTGGTATTCTATCTCAACCCAGCGATTTGTCTGCCTTTGCATTTCTTATTGCCAACTTCAATTCTTCCATCATAAGAGCTTTATCGAACTACTCTGTAGACATCAATGGTTCAGCTTATTGATGATGTCATGTGATCATTGGTGGATTCAACAGTTTTTCTGATTCACAAGGTAGTTTACTACTCGTATCACACTCCTACTAATCATGACCCGTTTATTTCTTAATGGTAAGGGGGTTGTAAAGGTTTAAAACAACTTTTTTTTTTTAAATGAAAGTACAATAATTTGTGAACATATTGATATCAACGGCATGTCCCCGCTACAAATCGTTACGCTCCAGGAAAACTCTCACAGTCGAGGAGGTTTGAATTTCCCGTAGTTGTGACGACGCGAGTTCGAACTCCTGTCGAGGTATCAAATATTTTTGGGCCATTACAAAATATTAACGAAGAAATGAATGAATTTCCAAAGTTGATACCTTCCCGTGTTGCACTGCTGGGATCTTCCTGCTGATGGGCACCTTGAATTTCACTTGCACTTCCGTGACTCACAACTTAGGAGAAGCTCTACGTTTTTTGAAAATACTTTTTAGAAGAGTCATTATAAAAGTCCAGTCATGCAGCATGACCCCATGAGCGAATTTTTGAAGAATATTACCGATTTTTACAACCAGCGAACGGCATTATTTCGATTTTTGACTGATTTTTCAACTTTGAAATTTTTGAAAACTTGATACATATTCTTATAGGAAATTTTACGCTGATTCCGAATATACCACATGTTAGTATGCTGAAAAAATTATTTCGCACAACAAATCGCAAAAAACAGGCTATTTTGACATTTTTGACTACATTTTTGAAAATTTCAACCCGAAGATGTAATCCGATCATGCTGGCCAACGAACTTGAACTTTCTTTTTTGTGTCCTTAACATTTTAAAATTTGTTTGAAGTTTCTAGCACAATTCTACGGACAGTTATCGTCTGGAATGACACATACATATATACATACATACATATATACATACATATATACATACATAAAAAAATGCGTTAAACTTCAGAATATGATTCAGAATAGCCTGAAACGGATTTCTGCATAATTTTTTTTCAAAAATTCACATTCTACAAATTTTGAGGCGAGAGCAATAGCTTAATTTTCTTCAAAAATTCGCTAAAAAAGAAAATACCCAGCAAAAAATGAATAAATCTATCTGAAAAAACAGTAAAAACTTGACTAAAGAAACAGAACGGACAGTACTTTACTTTTTTCCACAGAAAGCATGTAAATTTTATTTTCAAGAAGGGTTTCTATAAACATAATTTTCTTATTCATGATCTCATTTGAACATGAAGTCAATGATTTGTATTTGTATCATGGAGGAAGCAAATCAATTTTCATTTTGTTGACACAGTTTTTCTTTCAATATTCGTGGGGGTAGGGGGGGGGGGGGGTCAGATTATGTTTGCTGTCGATTCATCAAATCACTAATTGTTTTTTCTTTCCCTGGATAGTTTCATGCTATTTCTTCTTATCAACACCAATATTGAAATTTTGACAATAAAGAGAATCCCCCTCTAACTGTTTGCTCTAAAGTTATTGAATAACAACTAGGAACACCCGAGGAACTTGAAAATGATATGGCAAGTCAAATAATGGGGCAAATATGAAGGAAAACGTGATTTTGTTCCTATGAAATAAGGTGATTTCATTTGACGATTGGGTGAGGCCCAAAAAAGCTTCAATCATTGAATGGTGCAGCTTTTTGGTTACTAAATTTTCTAACGAATGCAGTCATTTATAACTAAAGTAAATTTACTCGTATTTCAAGTATGTAGTCGAATAATGAGTTGTGAAGGGCACAATTTCGCGGTGCCCGGGATAGTGAAACTTCCCAAACCCCTTGAACCCTTGATTTCATCTCGTCGTCGATCCATGATGTGCCTTATGCAAATTATGTGTTACTACATTCTCCCTCGGTAACATAGGAGTGAGGTCTGTTCACATTCATATAAATTGTCTTATATACGCTAATCGTTTCCAGATGAGCATAAATTGTGTAAGTATCTTACGGGTGCATCCTAATTATTGTGACTATTGGGTACTCGTACACGTATTATTTTTTCTTTAAATTTTTGTTGTTATTTTGTAGGGATATTTGGAGCTAGATGCAGCTATGCGAGATAATGAAGTTCTAAGGGCAGAGCTAGCTGGATCTACCGCTATCACAGTCTTGCTGAAAGACCGTAAAGTCTATTGCGTATGTAAACATTTTCCTATTTCCAGCACTTGCAATAATTTTTAATAACTTCACTGTTTTAATACTTGACATTGTTCTCATGTTTCTGGCTGCAATTTTGCAGCTGTTAAGGCAAAAGGTAAAACTCCAAACGTAATGAAGTGAATTGGACTTTTTATGGTAAACTGCGCGAACGGTGCATGAATACCTCTTAAATTCTAGCGGTACCTTTCTTAAACTTGTTTGACATGGATTGGTTGATTTTTGGCTATTTGTTTCAACAAAGAAATCCATATAGATATTGAATAGGGTACCCATTTAGATGAACTAACAACACATTTCGAACTTCAAGTCATACCTATTACATCAACCATCTGGAGTTCCCAAAAATTAGAATGAGCTATCACAATAAATATGGTCATTTTTAATTTAAATCGTTCATTATGCCATTGTTACAATTTATATCATATTAGCCTGGTTTTCTCACTCCCTTCACTTGCTCGGTATGGCTGTATAGACCGACTGTCTTAACTGTTGAGTGGGACATGTGTGTAACAATTTGCTGCGTTTTCTATGTGGGACCATGAGCAGTTTATTAGGTTTAATAAAGATAGCCCATTTATCTGCGTTGAACGGCTATGATTATGTGGAGCCACGAAAAGAAAAAACACAAAATCTTATAAAAGGGGCAAAAGGAAAAGAAGAATCGCCTGCGTTTGCTATGTGGGACCACGAAAAGTTTATTAGGTTTAATAAAGATAGGCCATTTATCTGCATAGAACCGCTATCCCATAAAGATCATGTGGAACCACGAAAAGTTTAGTTTTAAGAACATTACAGTACTAACAGAACTGCCGGATGTGAAATTTTTGTACGTGAAGAAGCTATACTGCCCACCCAACTTGGCTGACTTTTTTTCTGTTGGAAATGACTATCATAGGCGGCACTTTATGAGGAACCACAAAAAGTTGAGTTTTAAGAACATTTCAGAACTGTCAGATGTTGAATGATTGTACGTATTTGTTTTCCCCGTCTATTATTCTGTTGAAGTGTGTTTCAAACGCGAGAGGTTCCTTCCTTCAAGAGGTTCGAAGGCAAAGATCAGATAACTACGTTATGACGAAATAAGGAAGATCGACCAACGTTTTCGTCTACATTTTCGTTCACTACAATCGGAAAAAATAATTTCATGTCTCGAAACTCGCATGGGACCAAATCGGAACTTAAACGAACATTTTAAGACCAACCCGTGCAAAAACCATCGAAATTTACTGGGTCTAAGGCGGACAAAACCATAGAGGGGAACGATTTTTTTCCCGTAATTTCCCGCATATTCTCCTGATTTCTCTGGGAAGCATCTTTCGTCAATTTTGATGGCACCATCGTGCTCTACGAGTCCAGAAACGTAATTTTGTCTCTGACATACGAATCAAATTGTAATCTCTCGATCAAATTTTAATGTGGCAGTGGATAGGAGATTCGGTGTTCAGGAAAAAACGCTCATTAAAAGGGGCTCCCCCCCCCCCCCTCCTGTCCTACAGCCCATGGTTCCGGTCGGATTAGAACATTTATGGCCTCTTTCAGAAAAATCCAAGAAGATCGGCCCACTCAGCCGTTTGGCCGTGTATAGCATTAACAAACAAACCGACAGACGGACAAACAAATGAAGTTTCATTATTATAAATAACTAGTCGCTCTGGCTCGCTTCGCTCACCTCCATGTCCAGTCAGGAGGCTCCTCGATGCGTATTACAGTTGAGACATGTAGGGAAAGTTGCTTAAAATTCAATCAGCTCTGCAATTTTCTCTTTGAAAAATTCTTCGCTAGCGTATACACAGATACGAACTTGAATGCCCCTAAACTGATGCCATTCTAATGTATCCATTAACTTCTGTGATCTCCTGTTGACTGTTGACCAAATCATACCAAATTTTAAAATACTTCGGAAAGTATTTAATCTTGAGTAGAATTAGCTTTGGCAGACTGAAATTAGACCAATATTAACGCCACTAGGTGATTTTGAAGGGCAAACGTCTAGGAGGAGAGGGACTTGTGCAAAATTAGCCCGATTTTCAATTGTTTAATTCGCGTATTTCAAGAGATAATTCAGATTTTTGGGATCAATTTATTTATTTTATTTTATTATTATTATTATTTTAATGCTCTACAACTTTGCTAAGTATAACGATTTCTGTAGGATGTACTGTTTAGGAATTATTCGAGAAAAACTTTAAAATGAACAAATTAAGCCATCTTTATGAGGCCGCCGTTTCGTATTCCACCAATTTTGAGATGGCAGACGAAGACTTTCTCACTCTGAACGGACCGAATTTTCAAAATCGAATCTCAAACCTTCTTCTCAAATTACTACCTATTTTCGGCCTGGCGCCTGGAATATCCCTTTTAGGGGGTACATTTCCCCCTTTTCACTCACTGATACCCCCAAGACCTTAGGGGGGGGGGGGGGGGTTGGTACATCAGGAATTGAGAATTGGTGGGTTGGATCTATTCTGTTGACGACGGGCTTGTATGTTCCGTGTAGACATAGATGTAAATTTGAGACTTGAAAAAGGTGGGGGAAAAAACATGGATAAGGGTTCCATGCTTAATCTATACCTGTATTTGTGTCTTAAGGATTTTTTTCTCGATGGTTGGTTAGTGGGAGAGATCAAGAATAAGCCATGGAAGAAGAGAAATCTAACAGTAATTGATTTTATTATATCCTCCACAGACCTGAACGTGCATAAACATTTAATTTTTTTCCCCGTTTTTCGTGGGTGTTGGGGGTTTAAGTAAGACGAAAAATGTGAACATTTTGAATAAAATATATTTCTGATAAAAATTTTGAAATGTCCAAATAAATGGACATCGGGATTCTGCCCCCGATGATTCGTCCATACATCAAGCATCAACTACTAATAAAAATAAAAATCATTAAAAAAAAAAAATCCAATTGAAATTCAATTACAAATTTATACATGTGAGCATTGTGTATTTAGCCAAAAACATGTACCTCTTTTGGAATCCTCAGGTTCCAAATCTTTATACCCCTTTTTTAAAAACCTACAGTACCACATTTTGTTGGACGGCAACTCTAAAGGAAGTGAAGAAAGCTAACCCTCAATATTGCTGATTGCTCGCTATTTGCCACCTCCTTCATGATAACAGAGTTGCAAAAAATTCAAAATTGCTAAAAAGAAAAAACGCGTAATTTTTAGAATTTTATTAGCTATTTAACCATGTATGGGTTTTCATGAAACACCCTGGTCTGCACCTCTGACTTTCGGGCGGCAGTCAGTGTTTATATTTGCTGAAACATCAATGAAAACTGCAAAAAAAAAAGAAGCTTAATCCAAAACTTCAGAAGAGACTTATTTTGTCATAAAATTGGCAATTAACAATAATTCAGCTCTTTTTTGCATACTCAATATTTATTTACAAAAATTTGCTCATACTAATAACTTTGAAATTTTTAACTAATGAGCGATCGATATCCCATGGGTGGGGAAAAGGTATTTAATCTATTTTTAAATGGAAGATCATCCTAAAGCCGCGTTTACACTAGCGAAACTTCCTCGCGAAACAGTTGCGCGAGGACGTTGCGCGAGGCATACTCGCCCATGTAGACGCCCCTCCACTCGCGAAACGTTTCGGGGTGAGGACGCTCGCTGTGAGCCGGAGGGCAGTCGGTTTTCGTCCGCGCATCAAAGTGTTTCGCGCGAAACAAACTCGCTGGTGTAAACGCGGCTTTATTGTTTCGCGAGTAAAATGAACCAGGAGGATAGCTTGAAGTCTTGAGCTTGGTGAGGCGGCTCACCCTACTCGCGCAACGTCTCGCTCTGAGTTGCGCTCTGTTTTGGGAGGTGCGAAACTTCTCTCGCAGCGAGGAAGTTTCGCGAGGATGTTTCGCGCAACTGTTTCGCGAGGAAGTTTCGCTAGTGTAAACGCAGCTTAAGAAGTTTGACTTCAACCGCACTCTCTTACGGTAAGTAGTTTAATTTCCATGGTTTTTTCAAAGTTTCGCTCACCGGTGATGTCAAAGCACGCCCTCCCGCCTGGGCCAGACCCCCTGTGCCACCCAGTGTGACGTCACCAGTGCAAACTTTGAAAAATTTTAGAAAGAAAACTGCTCAACTTAAGAAGAGTGCGGAAGGTTTCAAATTTCTTAGAATGGAATCATTTCATTTTAAAAAGAAGTTAATCCGTGGGTTACGCTCATTGCATGCAATAGCTTTATTTTCTTTGAAAATTTGCTATAATTGTTTTAGATGATGTAGCCAATCGCTGTGTCAGTGGTTCTTGACTTGAATTATTGAGATAGTTCTAATATTGGATCTTGTGTTATAGGGTAACGCTGGTGACTCCAGGGCAATAGCTATGGTCGGAGGTCAAGTGCGAGCCTTGTCGCAAGACCACAAGCCAACGAACAAAATAGAACTGGAAAGGATTAGGGACGCTGGAGGGTTCGTTGACATGAACCGAGTGAATGGTAACCTGGCCCTCTCGCGCGCCTTGGGCGACTTTAACTTTAAGGCGAGTGTGCGGAGGGCTGCAGAAGATCAGATTGTAACGGGTATGTTTATGCAAAAATGTATACAATGTATATATCTATATGTGCTTGGATTGGTATTCCATTAATTGAAATTGGCAATTTCATTAAGCTGCGATAGTGAGAGGACTTTTCATCTATTTGCACAGAGAACAATTAATTCACAACTACAAATATTGTTTTCTTTTGGAAACCAATGTGAAATGATCTGTTTGCAGTTGACTTTCTGCTATTAAAATCAGTTTTTGTGTTGATTTAATGACGATATACTAAGTGGTACATCAATATCTTAATGGGTTGAGTTCTTATGGATCTTAGAGCTGTGAAACCTATGTTGCCCAATAGAGTTTTGCACCTCTTGAATCCATATACGCCCCCACCTTCCTTCCCCTGTATCAGTTTCATTTCCGTCTTTGAACGATTTGGAGGTCGCAAATATTTGGCGCTATCAAACAGGATTGGGGCAGTCCGCAGGTGGAACCAGTCGTAGACCATCACGAACTAGAGTGGTCAATTGTTACGCAAAACTGACAGCAAACCAGTGTGACTATTTCCTCTTCGACGTGAATGGAATACCCCCCTCCCCCCAATGTATGATTCTCAAGTTCTGCAAGATGTGTTATTCAACACTCTTCAAATCTTTTTGAAAACATTGATTACAAAAGTATAACGATTCTTCTCTTTTACCAGCCTAGCTGTGACTCCATTGGGCCCATGCAAACGCGAGTTAAAAACCTGCCTTGAGCCGAAAGAGTGCATTGATTGTTGCCCTTCGGCAGTAGTATAGGTTTATTTCAGCACACAGTCAAAAGGTAGAGCCAAGAGATTTGAATACGGCGAGGGCGGGAAACAACCTCCCATTGCACGCAAGCTCAACAGTCTTGAGCATTCTCTGAAGCCAAAAGTGTTAACTATTTTATTTTTCTCGCCTTTTTTTTCTTTCTAGTAATGCAGTATGCTCCTATGAAAGAATTTCAGTAATTATTCATTTGATTTATCTTGGATAGTTTTGAAATTTGAGCACTTTGAGTGCAGAAAAATTGTTGGTAATAAATTTCCTATATCATATTCAGTTTTTTTCAAATAAATAAGTTTATTTTACAGTTAGCACATTGTAGCATTTTTTGAAAAAATTGAAGTACCTAAGTACATTTTTCAGCGTAATTTTATTGTGATTTCTTACTGCTCACCATCTCCCGCCTACCTGCAAAGCATCGGTACTGTGGTGTGGCCAGTGTGGGGGTGTCTAATAGGGCGAGTATTATTTGAAGCATTTGTCCATTTGGTCCAGAAAAAAAATTTGGAATTTACCAGAAATTAAAAGTAACTATTTCAACGGAAGACAACGGAAAACTACTTTATTATCATAGCAACTTGACAGGTAATTATTAAATCATATTTACAACAGCACATTGCACTGGAGAATTCTCACAGTACACTACTCAAGTAGGTAGGTACCTACTATAAAATCATAAAAGTATCGACAACTGCATTCACTTTGAAGTCTGTGAACAGGAAATCTGGATGTCAGACGAATTTGTTCTCGTAAACAACAGAATTTGATTTAATAGTACAATTATATTTATCATAGGTTTTTACTTGTTTCGTCCAAATTGGGAAATAGAAAAAATGCAGACCAAGTGGGTGTGCGTGCGTGTTTTGGGTCTCTCGAACCATGCGTTCTGATGTATACAACATACCATTTGATGTGTTCTTTTGAAATGATTTTCTAGCCCAAGATTTATATTTTTCAGCTAATCCGGACGTTACCGTTTTTGAGGCTTCAGAAGATTGGAGTTTCATTGTCTTGGCCTGTGATGGCATTTGGGACGTACTCACTAATGAGGTGAGTGTTATTAGTTTTTAATTTTCCCTCGAAACTATTTCTAAGAAACTCTTTCATGCTCTTCACATCAGTTTCATACACTTACTATTGATATACTTACACTATACTCGGTATCGCTATAGGGTCTTTACATTGTTTTGATTATTTGAGCACATTGAAAGTCTTACCTTCTCTGCTCCATAATAGTCCAGGAGACAAGGCTGAAAATGGCTTGCAATTTCAGGAGAATGTTTGAGATTTGATTTTGAAAATTTAGTCCGTTCTGAGTGAGAAAATCGTTGTCTGCTATCTCGAAATTGGTGGAATACAAAATCACAACCTCATTAAGATAGCTTAATTTGCCCATGTTAAAGTCTTTCTCTAATAATTTCTAAACCGTCGGAAACACCCAGAACCTACAGAAATGTTTATGCGTAGCAAAGTGCTAGAGCATAAAAAAAAGATTAAATCTCAAAACTCTGAATTACCTCTTAAAATAAGCAAATTACAAACAATTGAAAATGTGTTAATTTTGGGTCATTCCTGGACGGGGGGTCCAGCCTTTTGCCCTTCAAAATCGCCTAATGGAGTTGATATTGGTCTGACTTCAGTCTTCCAAAGCTTATTCCTCGCAAGATTAAATACTTTCCAAAGTTCATATTGAGCATATTTTAGCTGAGACCTTTCTCCTTTGACTCACAGCCGGACTCATGAATTTTATGTCATTTTCCACATGAAGTTCGAAAATACGACCTTTTGCTTTTTACTTTAATGGGAAATGGTCTCAGCTAAAATAAGCTCAATATTAAATTTAGAAAGTATTTAACCCTATATCGAATGAAGTTTGGCAGATTTAATCAGACCAATATTAACCTTTTGCCAGGCGCAATACAAATCCTAACACCATCGAGCGCAATGCATCTGACAGATTGATATTGTAATTATTGTTTCAGAATTTTGAAAAATGCATAAAATCCAACTTTTTACAGCGTGTATATGTGTACATTTGTGGTTTTAGTTTATACCATAGCATATTTAAACGATAAAAATTAGAAATTACGCCAAATTTTTCATTAAAGTCTGACAGGTTATTCACTCCTGTACAAGATCAGACGCAATTCTTCTCACAGATAATGTACTACAATAAGGGTCAATACCATTGTATTTGGGGCTGGAACTTGGGTATTTTAATATTATATGAGAGATTAAGAGAGGTATATTATCAATATTGTATGACAGATAAAGAATAATATCTAAAATCATTTTGCACTTATTTAAGTAAAAAATACTCCCATGATCGATCGCAATTCACCTGAGGGATTATAGCGCCCCTGATTGTGGTCAGGTACGTGCTGGAGAAAAATCTGAGGCTCCCTTTGGTGAGTGATGTGGAATGGGGAAGCTACTAGTGGCCCCAACCACCCACACCTACCCCTCGAGCGAGATCCACCTCCAATGGCTCAAAAAACATGTTATTTCGTTTCTCAGATTAATTGGGACCTCCGGAAGGTTAAGGTCGCTGGGTGATTTTGAAGGGAAAAGTCTAGACTGGGGGAGGAGAGGACCCTCCTAAAATTAGACTGAATTTCGATTGCTCTTAATTCCTGTATTCCGGGAAATAATTCATAGTTCTTTGATCGAATCGCTTTGGTTTTTTATGCTCTTCATCTTTGCTACACATGAAAATTTCTGTAGGATGTACGGCTTAGGAATTTTTAGAGAAAAAAGTCATATTATTTATGGAGCCAAGAAATACCTTTATGAATGGAGAGGGGTGTATTCGTTTGGGATGGGGAAGGTAATGAAACTTGCGTCTCGTTGCTGTGACCAACCTGTGACGTTGTGGCTCGGTGTAGTGACACTGTCAGGCTTTGTATTAGGGGATCATATGAATATTTGTCCCTAATCGCCTCGTTGGTACTCATTGAGTCACTACAGATCACATAATTTCCAAATCCCCATAGCTGGCAGTGTCGAACAGCCAGCATCACTGCCCACAGCTCTTCTGTGAACACAGACACAACAGGTGGTAGGCGTCTAGTGACATGAAAGTTGGGGCTCCATAGAGCAAGGCCAACACCATCAGGCGTTTTGAGCCATCAGTGAATAAGAGAGTGTCCAGCATATCACTGGATTGCCTCTGAGTAACGACGTTTGAGGATATGCGGGGGTGTATTGCCTTTGACCCCAACCCTCAATCGAAATTCAATGCGCATCCCAGACAAGGTCCATGGAGTGACGGGGTGGGGGGGGGGGGGGGCTTCAAAAGAGACCAGAGAGTATCTTTCTATGCAGTCCCAACTGGTGAGCTCCTGAACACGAATGCCCAATGGGCGAGTTTGAATCTAGAGCCTGGAACATGTTTCATCCAGGTGTTGTAGAGTTACGTGGTATGCAGAGGGTGCCCTGGGAAATAACGATGGCGCTCTGCTTAACGGAGTGTCAGTAGATTTTGCCTAATCTTGAATGGCTGACTACGCCCGAGCACATGAAGGGAGGCTTTTTGGGTACGAAAGGCCCCAGTGGCCAAACAATGCCCTTGTTTAATATAGGTTCCAGATTATGCAACAAGGATTTCTTGCTTATCCAGGGTTGCCCCAAATTGGAAAAGTCAGAAAAAACCTGGAATTGTCAGGGAATTTTGCAAAAACCACCAAATGTCAGGGAATTTTTTACATAAAAACTTTGTGTAATGATTCACAGCGTTCTTAGGTATATTCTAACTCCTAAACAATCGAACTTCAACTGTCTACTTTATCATACTGCATATCATTTCATACGTGGGTTATCCGATTGTCAAAAATAATTATCAAAAGTGGTGGTTAAACTGTTCGAAGAGTAACACGCAGATACATTGTGACATCGTTATGTCTTTGCTCTCGGTTACTACAACACTTAGTAGTAAACCATGTGTGGGAAAAATCAACTGAGTATTGAACTAGGGAGCATACCAAGCAGAGTAGTGGACTAATCCATTGAGAGTCCCAACAACTAGTTTGTATACTTAACCTATGACTTTGTGAATCTTAGAGATCTGGGAGTGGTCGTAATCGAACAACTAGTTTGTATACTTAACCTATGACTTTGTGAATCTTAGAGATCTGGGAGTGGTCGTAATCGAATCAGCGCTGAAAAATATGCCTGCGAAATGACTGATATGCCTGATATGACTGCGAAACACCCCACATGGCCTATTGTCAAAAAACTGATTTTTTAGAGTTTTTTGAGACACTAAAGTCCAAATTTGAAATTGGCGATCAAACTCGAGCGATTTGTTGGCGAGCGAACTCGACCTGTCTTTTGCCAAGAAGGAACGAATTTCTTAAGCCGGATTTTAAGAGAGTTTCTGGGAATTATATATATATATATATATATATATATATATATATATATATATATATATATATATATATATATATATATATATATATATATATATATATACGACGTTAAAATCTAGGATTATATTCTTTGATGTATGAAATGGATGTGTTAGGGGGCCACCGCCCTCTTCCTCCCAATTTTTAAATATTGAAGCTCAATTTTTCTTTGAATATTCGTAAAAATGACAAAAACTATTTGATTTTGATATTTTTTGTGAGGGGAATCTGAAGTTCGTTCAGGAAAAATTCAGGGAAATTTGAAATTTCCATTTGGGGGCCACCCTGTTAACCATAAACTGCAGACCCATAATCAATTCTTGATTGCATCACAGCTTGGAAAATCCTTAAGAGGACTTCTTGCTGAGCCCCGCAACTATAGTTAGATAGGGCCTTGAGCAACTGTACACCCTGCATAGAAGCCTGGCGCAAGTACTGAATATGCTGGGTGGATCCACCTTGATGTGGCAGTCGCTCTCAAGAAACCATACCAGGCGATAGTTGACCATAGCTTCCAGGATCTTGCTCATGCTTGCCAGGGTCTGTAACTTGCAGCCTTACATGGGTCTTATTCCCTCTTTGTGCAGAGGGACAAGAACTCTTTGTGCAGAGGGTGTAGAATTATGCATTTATGGCGTGTGCAGGGGTGTGTAGAATTATACAGCCTCAAGAGAGTGTGCTTTTGTTCCTGTGGGATATTGATCAACATTTCATAATGGATCGTATCCTTCCCAGGGGAAGTCCTGTTATACTTCTACAGTGCTCTCTCTATTTCATCCATTGTGAATGGTACATCAATCGAGGGAATGGATGACCGCACGAGCTGAGGGAGAGGTGCCGTCCCACATCTTGGGTAGGCTTCATCACTGGACACATGGGCATAATTAGAAGCCAATTTGTCAGCAATGTGCTTGGGTTCCCGAGCCACATCACCCTGAAGGTCCGGTGATATATGGAAAATTGGTGGCGGGAGACCACCCTACATTGCACATACATGCCATACATATTTAGGAGGAGTACCATCCTTAATTTCACAGTAAATGCTGCTTTCTGGGCTTGCCTTTTGGCCAGCCCTCCTTTTTCTTAGTAGTGGCCTGGGGTGGTGGTGATGCAGACCCCGACCCTTCCTTGGTCCAGCCACTGGCTGAACCTGGTCGAGCTTCATTTTGAAGCTAGAAGAGTTGGGGGAGGAGGAGGCCGACATACTTTGTTGCCTCACCCGGAATTTTCGTTTGAGGACCTCAGAAGCGTCCTCTCATTTTTCTTAGAGCCATCTCCATTTGTTGATGTGGTGGGGTTTGGAGGATGGCTTCAGTGGGGGGGGGGGGGGGGGGGTAATAGTGGAGGATGGGGGGGAGGGGAGTGGGGCAGCCTTGATGGCTGGGGAGGAATTGATTAGCCGGTCTTGGGCCGGTGTCCGCTCACGGGATTGTTTTAACTTGAATGCATATGATTCTTTTTTGGAAATTGAATCATTGCACATTCTATGGGCCACACACAGGATAAGGCTTTTTCAGTTGCCATAATGGATTGGATGGCAACTTATTTTTTAAAGATTGAGCACTCCTTAGATAGTGCCCCATGCAGGTCATTGCAATTGGCACACTTTGAATGCCATCTTCATGCTCAGTCTTGCATCTGCGGCTAGTATGTCCAAAGCTAAGGCATTTGTAGCATCGCATTGGTGGGAGAATAAAAGGCCTTGCCTAAAGGTCTCAAAGCAAGGGAACAGGTGATACAGTCTTGGGCGGATTTTGTCACGCAAATGTGAGCAAAAAGGTGTTAGATGACCGCTTGATGCGCCTACCACGTTGAAGAGGGATGACTTCAATGACTGAATCCTCTTTGAGACTCTCAAGGATCTCGTCAGCAGAGCACGATCAAAGATATTGGCAACGGATCGTGCCCTGTGAAGTATTCAGCTTCTGGTTGAGAATTATTGTAACTTCAGTCTCTCTCTCCCAACTTTGCTAGTTAACCGAGTCTCATTCCCTGTTCCTCCGAGGCTGCTTTAATGTGAACCTTGGAGTTTGAAATGATTTTCATCTCTGTTGGTTTGCCTATCTGGCTTACCAAGGCATTTCTGATCTTTAAGGGATTGAGGGTTTTAAAACCATCCCCCTTAACCTGAACCTTTTAAAAATGTGGTAATCCATTCTTCTTGAAAAGATCAAAGAAGTTTCAAGTCACTTTAGGTATTTGACCTTGATCATTCTCTTTCTTTGGTGAGCTCAGAGGCTTCACAACTGCATCTGATTGTTCAGTGAAAGTTACACTAAAATTTTCCTGTTGTTGATATTCGTGCTTGCAGCTCCCAAAGGGGAGGAAGCAACAACAGGATTTGGTTTTCCCGTCTCCATGGTGAGGATCTCCTCACCATTCTTGGGTGCCTCCACTGCTAGAGACACAGAGTTGTCAATGTTGACAACAGAGACCATATTCATGGTGAGGGGAACCTCACTATTCTTGGATGCCTCCACAAGGGAAGGCATTGGTGTGGAAGGGGGTGTTGGGGAGGGGGAGTGGAAACTTCCACAGCTTGTGTTGGAGCCCTGAGGGAGTCACGGGTGGCACTTTTAGTACCCGCATCAATTGTTTTGGACATTTTCATTTTTTGGGGAGAGAGGTGTGTAGGGGTGTGTGTTCTGAGTGTAGTTTGGTATAGTGGTGTCGCTTACGACGTCAAGGGCCAATGCTACCTCCACTGGCCTATTGATTATAGCCTCTTCGCTGGTCCATTGTGGGTCAGGAAGGGGGCCCCCACTTGCCCTGCAACATCCCAACCCGACCGCCAACCGGTACTACAGGACATGGGGGATTTTTATGAATGTTACTTGGGTCAACCCACAGACCACTGGTGAGTTGGTGTGGGGACCCACAGCTACCACCACCGGCAGGAGTACCGAACCTGCTGCTCTCTCCTCAACAGTACGGGGGCCACCAGCGGTTGTAGCACAAGCCTTGCTCTTGTGTGTTGTGACATGGGTTTGTGTGAGGACCATGTTGGGAATGCTGAAGGGAGATCAGGAAAAAGGAAAAGAGGGGGAGGGAAGAGTACTTGACCCAACAAGCTTGTTTGCTGATGCCAGAAGTTCAGAGGAACAAACAAGTTGGATCAACTTTTAGGCCTATCACCTTGGGTGAACCAACGCTAGCTCGGGGCCACAGGGACCTATAGGACCTGGAGGGAACTTGTTAGTTAGGGCGGAATTCATAGACGGGAATTGAGTCTGAGTGGGCCCCTAAGTGTATCGATAAGGGAATTCATGCACTCTGTGCGATTCATAGACGTGATTTGAGGGTGCACTGAGTGTGCAACCCAAATGCACACTCAACGGGATTCATAAACAAAAAATGGCGTTGAGGTGAGTTTCACCCTCAGCTCAACGGTGTAAAATCCTGAGTGACGGCAGGAGGTCACTTAAGTGCCTCAACTGATAACTTTTATCATTATTTTCATGTAGGTATAGGAACTGGTAATATAGTAGAACATACATCGTTTATTTAGTTCGGAGTTTATTCACAAACTTCATAAGAGTAGGTAGGCTGTTCCGAAACGGTAGTTAAGTACATGTTTGATGTGACCAACAAATCCCATTTTAATGTTATACAATCACCAACGAAACATTTTGCAAACTATTCCTATTCGGGAAAGAGACAGTCATGGACAACTACGAACCTGAAGGAGCCTAAAATAAGTGGAAAGGATTTATAACAACCACAGCTGAAAGTGCTGGTCACTCTTTGATTTCATGCGATACCTGCATACCAGGTTTGAAGGGCATGGTTTTCCGATTCATCTTGGTTTGTGTAATGAGTTGGTGGAAGGTACCTACCTTCCATTCATCAGGATGTACAATAATGAGAATTCCAAGAAAATGTGATTGCTTGAAGCTCTCCTAAAACCTCACGTCTTCTTTTTTTCCAACAGTCTCATTAAACCTATAACTCTTCTTATTTTCAACTACATATCTGTTCTTCAAAACCAACTGGCGAATCATTGTTTTCTCATTTTCTCACTTCTTTTCCGTCACAACTCTATACGTAATCATACAATTCAATACTACAAATCAATGGATAATAAACAAATTATCAGCACTTCAACAAACAAGCAACAAGGATTCAATTCAACTTATGGCTGCCCCGATCCAGGCGGGAGGACCAACAACTTTGGTTTTTGTCTGATAAGGCCTATGTGCTGTCTCCCCAAGGAACAAGGATAACAGCATAAAAAGCAAAAACACAAAGAAAAGAGTTACCTTTGAGAACTGTTATTGATCAGTGCGGAATGTGAGAGGGAATTTTCCCGTCCTTTTTCCCTCAAACCAGGGAAACTTCCCCTACATCATACTGCCAGGGCTGCCAACTTATGTTGAAAAAGCGTTGTGTATCCTGAGTGTGTGCCCCTAACTGTTGAGTGAACCACCCCTCTCAACTATGAATTCAAACTGGTGAGTTGAGGGTGACCCTCCATTTAGGTGAGTGCGAGTGAACACACACTCACTCAGGCTTTGTCCATGAGTTCCACCCTTAATAGTGGAAAACTGGTTATAACGAAATCAGAGAGATCTCCAAGTGTTTTCATTTTATTCAAACTGAAAAGTTACATGGATATTTAAGATAACTTTACATTTAATAGAAAAACTATGTTATATTACATCAAAAGAATTTTCTTATCAAATTAGCAAAGTAAAATTCACATTCAAAGAGTGTTATATTTTCAAAACCTAAAATGATTGTATTTTAATTTTTGTTCCATTAGTCTAAACTGAGCAAAGTTAGGAGGGAGTGATCCTGAGAACGTTCTGAAAACACTGTAGAAATATCAAAACATTCCACTCAGAATTACAGATTTTGTATGAAATGGACAAAATCAGGTTTTCTCGCTGGAAAAGTCTCCTTAAGGTATTGTTCAGCCGTTTTGATTACCTAAGGTCTTAGAAGTGAGAAAAGCTTACAAGTGAAATTACTCGAAAACGAAGCCTTGCAAAAATGTCCAAGCAACTTTTTGTTGGAAATGGTTTAAGTAGATAGTGCATACCATATGTAAATGTTGAGACGCGGTGTTCTATTGTTTTGTATTTCAACTATACACTGAATTCATCATAAATTTATACTAATGATATAATATGAAAATTGGGGGACTTATTATATGTGTTGCAAGTATTGGGGGGTAGATGACGGACCAAGTTTTATTTTTACATTAATTTCCTATAAGAGAGTAGGTAACTATATTATTCTTGATCGTGTGAATGTGGCATTTTAAATAATTTTGTGGGTGTAATGCACAAGATGCGTGCATTATGGGCGTTCTACTACTAATTCACTTGAATTCCTGAAGAATGGTTCCAGTTTGCTTCCCTTACTCATGGATATCATAATGATGTTGCAGGAAGTAGGTTCCTTCGTGGCAGAGAGGTTGGCAAACGACATGGAACCTCATGTGATCTGTGAGCAACTCATGGATCGCTGCCTTGCCCCAGATGGTCACATGGGTGGCTTAGGCCTAGACAACATGACAGTTATTATCGTTGTTTTTATGAAAGAAGACAACTCTAGGCCTGGCACTAGTGGCAAAAGAAGTCCTACGACTGGAGTAAGACAATTCAAACATGAAACTGAACCGCACACCTCTCCAGATGAGACAGAATAGTGCTCAAGGTAAAATGCTGTTGATAATGTATCAATCTCACGTTTTAATATGTACAGAATATTATCCACATAATAATGCTTTCGGTAAGATTGTTTTTTAGAGCAATGATGAATTATTTTTCTAATTTTTTAATGTGCTTGATTATCCATTAACCAACTCAATGCGGAAGTCGCCGCATCCGTGCCCAGCCAGTTTTCCCCACTGACTGGAGGGCACCGCATTGGTGCCCTGCTGCGTAAAATGCCGACCCACTTTCGAAAAATTACCCTTCCCTCTGGTTTTAAATTAAGCGAGATATCAGGGTTTCCAAATGTTTCGTAAATCCTGTAATTTATGCTGACGCCCGCCATTTTTGTGTAGAGAGTGCTAAAGTTACCTAGTTTGAATTTATAATGAGATAGGTAGCAGTGGTGAGTTTCTCATTCTCTCTCCTAGTGTTTTTCATTTTTCTACCAAGTTTTTCCTTTACTAGTTTTTATTTCCTTCATTTTCTAGTTTTTAATTTCTCCACGTGAGCTTTTCGAAGGATTTCCTAGTTGGGTTTTTGCACTTTCCAAGGTCGGATGCTACGTCAACACTGAGTCTTGGCTCTTCGCACTCTCCGAGTTTTCACACATCGATATTCCTCAGGTCATCCCCTTTGACATGAGGCACCGGGTCAGTGCCATGGTCCGAATAAATTGAAAGATGCCATTTTATGAATCTAAATGGTTTTACATATTTTTCGAAGACGGTTATCGCGTTTTTAATGAAAACCTCACCTCCGCCAGGGGAAAATTTCTCAGTTTTTTGTCCCGTGGTCGGTTAACGAATTATGGGTCGATGAACGAATCTGGGATATTAAAATAAATCCTGAAAACTCCGTCTGCCTGATTGCTGAAAAGATGTAAAACCATAGATGGGTGAAAAAAAAAGAAAATAAGATTGATCGATCAAAGATATTTTTGGATTGCAGCTGATATACACGGAACCTCTGTAGCTTAAAATGGTACATGAAAAATAGAAGGTAGTGAGTGGCAATATTTAAAAGATGGTACATGAGATGAACCTCAGATCGTGAGCTAATCTGGGAGGGTAATGAATAGCTCCTATGTCCCAAATGCCATTAATTTCGCCAGTTTGCCATAGCTGTGTGCTGGAGGTTGAAACAAACCTTCATAAACGTAACCTAAAAAGGCTTTTCAACCCTTTTCATTTTGGTGTGGCATTTTATTTTGTTCCAGTAACGTTCGATGGGGTTGATGAGGCCTATTAACTAGAAAAATTCTTCCGAAACCCAATTTTCAGTTATAGTAGAGCCCATCTTCACAGTTATAATGAGTGAAAATTAAATTTAGTGAAAAAAGCGTAGGTGTAAGAAAACTTTTTTTGCTGAGTGTTGTAAACCCGATCATATAATTCTGAATTGTAGTACAAGTTGAATTTTAAAGATACGGAACTTCATACGGAGGCATGGGAGTGCACAGGCACGTCAAATGAATAACCGCTTATAGAAAGGAGGTTTTTCAAATAATCTCTCAATGTAGTGTACAACCACATCGAAGAATAACGGTATATAATAACTGCATGTAAAACGAGTGGTGTAGAAGGATGGATGCTAAACAGAACTAGATAGAGGGCTGCTTTAGAAGGCAACCCGCAATACACAGCTAGGCTTTGCTGCTATTAGTCCACTGGCCTGGTATTTTTCGGTTACAAAAGGTCATGTAGTCTTGAATTTTTGGTATTTTGTAGGTACCTATGTCCTTAGTTAAAACCCAAGTTTTCGGAATCATCGCCACAATGTAGTTTTGTTGGTCTTTTTTTGGTTAACAATCACTTTTCATTTTATCTAAAAATAAAAAACATTTAAATCACTAGATATTGTAGTTGTTGATAAAAAATTGCTGTTATTCTGTCTACAATTTTTTGTAATTTTTCTATTGAGTGCAATATACAGGGTGTTCCACCACCTTTGCCTCTTCCTCTAACTCTCGTAGTACCTATACATTTCATTGCTTTTGTTTGCGGGGGAAAAAAAAAAAAAATATATATATATATATATATATATATATATATATATATATATATATATATATATATATATATATATATATATATATATATATATATATATATATATATACAAGTAGCTCCCCCCTAAACATTTCTAAAACTTTGCAGAGAATTCAAATTTGAAATTTGCAAACTTTGTGCAATGCAAATTATCTAACCAATTTTTCCAAGTAATAACCCCGATTTTTTTTTTATATTTTTTAAATTTATTTTTATTTATTTAGTTATTTTTTCAGATTCTACGTGAAATTTTATAAAGATAGATAATTACCCAAAACTTGCATTTTTGAGTGCACGAAAATTTGCGCAAATTCGTGCAAAATTGGCGTTGCAAAATAATATATTCATTTAGCGAAATACTAAGCGAAACGCGTGTTTTAACACAGAATGTGTTTTAGCCATGGACTAACTAGCCGAAAATGGAACGCGGGATGGGAACGAAATGTGTGACGGGAAGCGAGAGGTCGTGGGTTCGAATCCCGGCCAGGCCTGAATTTTTTTTTTTTTTTTTTTTTTTTTTTTTTTTTTTTTTTTTTTTTTTTTTTTTTTTTTTTCGTGAGACGAAGGTCGTGGGTTCGAATCCCGGCCAGGCCTGAAAATTATTATTTATTATTTTTTTTTTTTTCTCGTGAGACGAAGGTCGTGGGTTCGAATCCCGGCCAGGCCTGAAATTTTTTTTTTTTTTTTTTTTTTTTTTTTTTTTTCGTGAGACGAAGGTTGTGGGTTTGAATCCCAGCCAGGCTTGATTTTTTAACAACGCAATTTTCGTAGTTTCATACTATAACTATATAAATTGATGTTATAAATGAATAGTAAACAATGACGCTTGTTTGGTTGTCACTTGGTTGCGCGACAACGCAAACACATTCTGTGTTTCAATAATTTCGTCCGAAGTATGTAAATAGAGGTAACCGGGGGTCCAGGGGGCTTGCCCCCTGGCGAGGCGCGGAGCGCCGAGTTTTTTTTTTTTTTTTTTTTTTTTTTTTTTTTTTTTTTTTTTTTTTTTTTTTTTTTTTTTTTTTTTTAAAGCAGAGCAGCGAACTGATATTCAGTAGTTGATTTGCCCATTAGGTTGGTACTTTCAGAGTGGAGTTACAATCAACACCCCCCGTAAAGTTATACCCTGTAGAACAATGAAAGTCTCAAAGAACAACTTTTTAAGACGCCCCTCTGAAGCTATGTTTTATAGGCAAGGCTTCTTTAATATGAGGGACGCCTATTGGAATTGATCCAGGGGGATAGGGGACAACCCAAGCATGAGAAAAAAAAATAACCCCATACAAATCCGTTTCAGACCATTCTAAGACCAAATCCTTGATTAAAAACAGGTGTGTGTGTGTGTGTGTGTGTGTGTGTGTGTGTGTGTGTGTGTGTGTGTGTGTGTGTGTGTGTGTGTGTGTGTGTGTGTGACACATTTGTCGAAGGCCTCAATTCTCAATCAATTTTTGAGATTTTTTTCTTTGTTCAATCCCAATTCAAGTCTTATTGTGCAACAACGGAAATTTTGAATTCCGGTCTGGAAGATGGGGGAATATAGGGGGTAAATCTGGAAGAAACTTTTTTTATTTTTATTTTATTTATTAATTTTTTAAACAAATTTTATTGACGCTACCCAGGATACAATTCTCAACCGATTTTCGTGATTCTTATTTGTTTCGATTCAAATTTTAGTCCAGTTGTGCAACAAACGTTAGGAATTTCGGGTATTCTGTCGCGGTGGCGGGTGAGGGGGATATCTACCGATTCTTTCAAACGCTGTCCAAGCTACAAATTTCATCCGATTTTTGTGATTCTGAATTTTGCTACATTACAGATTCAATATAGTTTTGGAGAAATTGTCAGAAGTTTCAAATTTCTTTCATAAGGGGTGGGGGGGGGGGATGCAGGGGGTAACACTGATAAATCATGATGTTTCAACAATTCTCGTCCAATTTTCGTGATTCTTTTTTTGTTCAACCATGAATTCGGTTCAGTTTTGTATCGTACGTCAGAAGTTTCAAATTTCATTATGGAGGGGCTAACACTGATAAATCTCCCCTCTCCTAATATTCTCCTCCCTTGGCAACCCCCCTTTGTCAACTGCGGTTATGGGAAGTGTCTCAGGGAAGTACCTACCTCACTACTCAATTTTGCCCTAAAATATTAAGAAAAATAATTTGTAATCGTCAATAACACAACAGAGAGGTTTTGGTGGAATTTTTTTTATGTGTAGGCGAGAGAATGGCGATAGAAAAGTTTATGTGGGTTTATAGTCAATCCGCGAGATTGACAAGATGTGTTGGTGGGTGGGGGGGGGGGGGGGTATTCACCTCATAGTGCTGAAATGGTGAGCTCTGTAGCTAATTTTGTTTCTATTCAACTCAAGATGCTGAACTTCTGAACGGAGTCCCTCTATATGTGGTATTGTATAGGTACAAATGGTAAACCACTTTAACCAACTGAATGAGCTCTGTAAATAATTGTGCAAGCGATGCAACCACAATGTGCCAGAGAGAGAGGGCAGGGTCCAGGGTCTACCTGGCAGGGTACAGCTAGTATTGTATATAAACATAAATAGTGTTCAACTCCAGGAATTGTTTCAGAATTCCTCATAACTGTTTCCCACGAAGAAAATTTTGGTACGTGTCATTTTCAATATTTGTAGAACCATTGCAATCCATTAATTTTATTCTAAAGCTGTTGTTAACACAGGCAAGGTGTCACCGACTGTTACACTCAGCTCAGTCACGTAGCATCCTAAGGCGGCCGAATCTGACAATATTCTCCAAGATTGCAATCCTTGTTAAGAGTCTCTCTCCCTCCCCTCCCCTCTGATTCTATTTTTGCTGTCCTATTCATATTATTGATTGGGTTGGACTCGACCTATGGTGGTATGATTTGTTTTTGTTTGTTACAGAACTTGCATCTGATTTTTTTGTTTTTTCGGAAAGGTGTAAAATCTTCTCAATTTGTTAGGCTATGACTACCACCAGCTGCACATTCCTAGATATTGGAGAAATAAGTTTATTTTTTTATTAATTTCAGAATGTCAACTAAGGAGCCTTGTCTGCATTGGATGCATGTCTACGCTATTCTCCAGATGGTATTAATACAATACCAATTTTTCTTCGTTCCAGCTCACATCAACCAAATTGGTATCTTTCTGTTTAGCTGACACATTAACAAATTTTTCAATATAATGGAAATGGTTTAACCATGTTAGTATGGGTAAATGTGCCCCGGGGGTACAAGTACACAAGTATGAAGTGTATTTTATTCAAGAAATCACGCATTGTCTCATTTGTTAAGACAGCGATTTAAATGAGAATCAATTTATACCAGTTACAATTTGATTTTGAAAGCAAAATATTTAATACATGAATAGAATGATGGGTCATCGGTAATGATACGATTACATAGTTTGATTATTTTCTTAGTTTTTTGCCTTTTTTTAATTCCCCTGTTGTTTCTGTAAAAATTACTTTAGAGGGGTTAGATTTTGTTTAGATATGAAGCATGTTCCCTGTGTGTTTGGTCCAATTAGTTCAAATGCGTTGATAGGAAATGGGATGTTGGGGTTCCTGTGTATTCTGTACAATGAGCGTCTCTCCATTAGAGAAACATACCTGAGAGGTAGGTGTTCACCAATGGATTTGGCAGCGTCTGATGAACACCCGAATGAATCAAATATTCCTATTCCCCGTTTGATTTTATTTACCATTCTTTGTTTTTCTTGAGGTATTTTTGATGGTTCAATCGCTGTAAATTATTACACTAAGGTTTTATATTTTTCATTAGATCAAATGTAGTATTTCTCTACAAAGATCACTTTGTAAATAGTTGAACGTAGACTACAGTACATTTTCTTAATTAAACTACATAGGCACCTACCGTGAGAACCTGAAGGAAATTTAATAAATCCTTACTAGTCCCTCATAAACAAGAGCCGATTTCTATGTACAATGGTACATTAGAATCAGAGTATATCAACTCTGACGTTTTCACCTACCAGCTGAAAATCAGTGAGGAATCGACTCACCTACTCTTCACTAGACCATTAATATAATATATAACAGAATTAATGATGAACTCGATTTATTGGATCCTTTGGAATCGAATCAGCTGGTTCGATCATCGTAATTCATTTAGCTATTTTTTTGTTTGCACTGCACCCTTCTTGATGTTATTTTTTACTGCTAAAGATCCTTTTTCCACGCTTAGAGAGAGCAAATGGATTCACGTATTACAAACTGAGTAATTTAATTTGATTCTGGAATGTTATCACCTATCAATGCTAGCGAAAAAACAAATGCTTATTTCAATACTTTCCAGTGATTCTAATATGTTCAATTTTTCAACCTCTCAATAATCCCCTTAGTAACACACACAAAACAGCTGATCTACCTTCTCAAAACATCCACTAGGGTGTACTGGCGTCATTTCATCACTCATTCCCACGCCAAAAACCCGACCTGTATTAGGTATGTTGGGTGTCACACACAGAACAGTTGATCTACCTTCTCAAAACATCTACTTCAGTGTACTGGCGTTATTTCATCACTCATTCCCACTCCAGAAACTTTTACTTTGGTGGAACAGGCTTTGAACTTAATTAATCGTGGAAAAAATGGGGTGTTTGCCTGAATCGTAGTCCCAATCTGACTTACGGAACTTTGATTGCGCTAAAGGGTGTCGATCAGGAGTGATGCCTAGGATTTAGGACCAAGTATCCTCCAATATGATTTTTGATCCAAGTTAAATGAATTGGATTGACGTCCTAGGGACCGCGATCCTAACTCAAGTAGCAACTGATAGAAGGGCTATTATGGCTTGAAATAGTTTTACTCCTCAGTACCCTCGTAGTATATTGAATTGCAAATTCCATCAAGCATAATGTTCTCACGCCCTAATCATCCGAACTCGCTCAATTTTGGGGGTAGACGGTTTGAGCATTCCGTACACATGCGCAAACTTACCAATGTTTATTGTTATGAACAATACAGTCAATGAAGAATTTTGATTAGAAGACATGTTTTCAATCACACAGACTTCGAAGTCTTAATATGAAACCCAAAAGAAGATTTCAGTAAAGTGTCCGAGTGACCCCTCAGTCCGTCAGTAAGGTGTAGTTGGTCCAGACTGAGTGTTTAACTGATGATATATCTTTATCAACACAAACCTAGTTAGCTCCAACTAACCTAATTGGGGCTTTTCCTTATGACTGAATTGAAAGGTATTATGTTGTTGCATAATCATAGCCAATACCTTAAATGTGCTAAAATACCAGAAGTGTTAGTGGTGCACTTAGCGTGCACTATCAGCTGAATATTCTGCGTGCCGTCATTGATTCATTCAATTGGTGTTCATCGGCGTCGGGCTTTTCGTTCGTCATAATCAGAGACTTTCAATTGGTACATTTGAAATGAGACTTGATATTTCTTGTCCAGATTCATTATCAACTATTACTGTTGTTTTTACTCATTTATTGCTCTCTCCCTCTCTCCTCCTGTACGTGCGTACATAACGTGCGTTTATGTGCTCTGGTTAACTGATAACTTCAAACCCGATTCTATTAGGCCATATATATTTTGGAAAAGTGCTTTGATTATTTATGTTATGACTAAGGATGTATGAAATTTGTTCATCTTTACCAACTAATAATTCTAGCTTACTGCTCTTGGATAGAGCACCTGCTGAGCATAACAAGAAGAAATTGTTGATTGTGATTAACGCTAAGCAGTCGACCTTGTTTTGTTTGCCCTCCCCGCGCTGAATAGGATCTGCTAAATTTACGTTTGATTACATTTTCATTCTTAATCGTGTGCGTGTTGGAGTGACATAAATTGGGTCACCGTGAGCCATTTAGGTGGGTAGAAAACCTGAGACAGAAAATTCACAATTAGTTTTACCAACTGAAGAATGATTAGGTGTCATCATTCTTAATTTTCAGGCCAGATATCTGATAGGTATGTTGGGTGTCATGAAATGGTGGGGTTCATGCAGAAACGACTATCTACTCTTGCCACTATACATAGGCTCAAATTGCCTAACAGCCACCTACCTCTCGATCCCCACACCTTGTAATCATGCACTGTTCACGGCTTTCTCGTGGTAATTCTTTAGTTATTGCCCCATGATTTTGTTAAGAGGAGCTTTCGGCAATAATTTAGTGTTTAATGGATTGCCTGCATGTATGAGAGTGGTAGGTAGTATCATTTAATAAAATGTCTTGCTGTGTTGCTTTTGGAAATAGTGTTAGCAAAACAAATAAGGAAGTTGATACTCAGAATTATGTAATCCATATGAAGCCTAACCCAGTATAATATAGCTTAGCCTTTTTTATAGGTGTACCTAATAGATGCAGCATATTTGTGCCGCTTCAGTCACTATCCACATAGTGGAATCTGGTTGCTGGACCGATGGTTCCACAATTTTAGATGAGTTTCCATAACAGAATTCCGTTAAACAATAATTGTTTAGCTGAGCCAAATAGGTACCATTTTCTGTCAGTTGTTTCAGAAATTATCGAGTTTTCCCTGTTAATTTTTCATATAATTGAATAGGTTTTTGTTCTCCCTGTAGTTGTTAGGATCAGATATAAACAGCGAATGCGCTAATTTTACGTCGATGGAAAAATATTCTAATATACTAGAGAGGGGGCGGCCCCCTTTTCGCTGTACTGTGTAGTCAGCATAATTTTGCGCCAAGGTAACCTCAGTTCATATGTATAGGTATGTTGAGTGTCTCACTAAAAGGCGGGATAGTAGGGCCCACTAAAAAACAGGTAGGTATCTACTTTCCCCACTAAACGCCCATGGAAACAGCTACTCTTCTCAAAAATTACACCCAGAATTGGTGTTGTCATTGTTGATCCCTGTGCCAGATATCTGAAATATCATATGTATGTCGAGTCCCGCACTAGGGGTTGGGATAGTAGGAGCCCACTTAGAAACAGTTATGTATTTTCCCCACCAAACCCCGCAGAAACGGCTAGCTACTCTCCTCGCATAACACACCCAAAAGTTGGCGTGGCCATTCTTCAAAAAACTTTTCTACCCGGACTACTACTCGAGTGTGTTGGCATTGTCATAATTAATTCCTGTGCCAGGTATCTGATATGTTATAGGTATGTTAGCGTTATGCTAAAGTGTAGGATAGTAGGGGCCCACTCCGAAACCGCAAACTACTTACTTTCCATACTAAACACCCACAGAAACGGCTAGCTACTCTCCTCACAAAACTTCTCCACCCGAAGTACTACTAGAGTGAGATTCCTGTGCCACATATCTGACATGTTATAGGTATGTTGAGTGTAGTACTAGATGGTGGGATGGTAGGAGGGGGTGGGAGCACTCTGAAACAGCTGTCTACTTTCCGTAGTAAATACCCACCCCACTTACCCCTTCTCACTAAACTTCTCTACCTGAACTACTAGCAGAGTGAGTTGGCGTTGTCATTCTTAATTCCTGTGCCAGATATGTGATATGATAGACATGTTGAGTGTAATACTAGTGGGCAGGATAGTAGGAGCCCACTATGTATCATCTATCTACTTTCCCCACTAAACACCTTGAGAAACGGCTAGCTACTCTCCTCTTGAATCATATATTCACCCTACTAAACTATTAGAAACAGCTGTCAACTCCCCTCACTAAACACACCTAGAAGTTGGCGTTGTCATCCTTAATCAGTGTGCCAGATATCTGATTGTGTTATAAGTATGTTGAGTGTCACACTAGAGGGTGGGATAGTTGGGGCCCACTCTGGAATAGCTATCTATTTTGCCCACTAAACATCCACAAACGGTTAGCTACTATACTCACAAAAATAGTGAGTTGGCATTGTCATTCTTAATTCCCGAGACAGATATCTGATATGTTATTGTTATGTTGAGTGTCATACTAAAGGGTGGGATAATATGGGCCCACTCGGAAACCGCAGTCTGCTTTCTCTACTAAATATCTACAGAAACGGTTAGCTACTCTCCTCAAAAAACGCTAAGAAGCTGGAGTGGTCATTCTTAATTCCTGTGCCAGATATATCGGTATGTTACAGTTCAGCTGAGTGTCAAACTCGATGGCGGGATAGTAGGGTCCCACTCTGAAATCGCCAACTACTTACTTCCCCTACTAAACACCCACAGAAACGGCTATCTACTCTCATTACGAAACACAGCGAGAAGTTGGCGTTGTCATTCTAAATCCCTGTGCCAGATATCTGATATGTTATAGATATGTTGAGTGTCATACTAGAGGGTGAGATAGTAGGGGCCCCACTCTGAAACCGCAAACTACTTACTTCCCCTACTAAACATCCACAGAAACGGCTATCTACTCTCCTTACAAAACACAGCCAGAAGTTGGCGTTGTCATTCTAAATCCCTGTGCCAGATATCTGATATGTTATAGATATGTTGAGTGTCATACTAGAAGGTGAGATAGTAGGGGCCCCACTCTGAAACCGCAAACTACTTACTTCCCCTACTAAACACCCACAGAAACGGCTATCTACTCTCCTTACAAAACACAGCCAGAAGTTGGCGTTGTCATTCTAAATCCCTGTGCCAGATATCTGATATGTTATAGATATGTTGAGTGTCTAGAGGGTGAGATAGTAGGGGCCCCACTCTGAAACAGCTATCCACTTTCCCCACTAAACTCCCCAGAAACGGATATCCTCCTCGCAAAAATAGTGAGTTGGCGTTGTCATTCTTGATTTGTATGCCAGGCATCTGAAATGTTATAGGTGGGTATGTTGAGTTTCATGCTAAAGAGCGAGATAGTTGGGGCCCACTCTGAAACAGCTATCCTCTTTCCCCACAAACACCCACTGAAACGACTTGCTACTCTCCTCGCAAAACACTCAGAAGTTGACGTTGTCATTGTTAATCCCTGTGTCAGAAATCTGATATTTTATAGGTATGTTGTCATACTATTGGGTGGGGTAGTTGGGACCCCACTCTTGAACATCTACTTTCCCCACTAAACCCCCCCAGAAACGGATATCTACTCTTCTAGCTAAAATATTGTGTTGGCGTTGTCATTCTTAATTTATATGCCAGATATCTGATATGTTATAGATGAGTATGTTGAGTTTCATACTAAAGGGCAGGATAGTAGGGGCCCACTCTGAAACAGCTATCCACTTTCCCCACCAATGCCCACTGAAACGGCTAGTCTCGCAAAACACACTCAGAAGTTGGCGTTGTTATTCTTAAACCCTGTGCCAGATATCTGATATGTTATATTATGCTGAGTGTCACACTAGAGGGTGGGATAGTTTAGGCCCCACTCTGGAACAGCTATCTACTTTCCCTACTTATCCCCCAGAAACGGATATCTACTCACCTCACAAAAATAGTGAGTTGGCTTTGTCATTGTTAATCCCTGTGCCAGATTTCTGATGTGTTATAGATATGTTGAGTGTTATACTAGAGGGCGGGATAGTGTGACCACTCTGGATTGTCTATCTACTTTCCCCTCTGAACCCCCCAGAAACGGATATCTACTCTCCTCACAAAAATAGTGAGTTGGCTTTGTCATTCTTAATTTCTATGCCAGATATCTGATATGTTATAGGTGGGTATGTTGAGTGTTATATTAAAGGGAGGGATAGTAGGGGCCCACTCTGAAACAGCTATCCACTTTCCCCAGAATCACCCATTGTAACAGCTAGCTGCTCCCCTCACAAAACACCCAGAAACAGCAATCCACTCTCCTTGCTAAACATAAACACAACCATAAACCGCTGTCCTTTCCCCTCACTTAACTTCTTAGTTATCTCAACTACTACTCGAGTGAGTTGGCCATCTCATTTTGGATTCCTTGCCAGGTACCCAATTGTTATTACTTTGTTGTTATTAGTATTTAGTGTGATTCCTGTGTCATACTAATGGATGGGTACGAACAAAAAGGCTACCTACTTACTCTCTCCTGTAAACACAAGAAGTAGAAACAGCTATGGACTCTCCTCACTAAATTGTTTGGTTACTCGAACTACTTCTAGATTTGGCGTTGTGATTCTTAATCTCTCTGCCAGATATATTATATGTTAAAGGCTATGTTGAGTGGCATACAAAAGAGTGGGAGGACAGAAAAGAATAGATATCTTCTTCCCTACAAAACGTACACGGACAGCTTTCTATTCTCTCCTCTAAAAAGAAAACGGCTATTTGGCCTAAGAGCTATAGGAAGACTTATGCTCTGGTCTGATGAAATTTTCACTGCCATATTCAACTTGAGGTAACCCTTTACATTCGGAAGATCTAAAGAATACTTCAATATAGTCTATTCCCCCAATTGTGTCTTCAAATGTATACTGAGGGAAAAACTCAAACTGAAGGACAGTATGTACGAGTATAAACCTACTGTGGGTCGAGTCATGAAGAAGTAAAGCCCCGAACCAGTAATTAATGGAAATATTACCTGTATTATGAAAATGAGAAAAACTGTTCATCATTTTGGGGTTTTTCCTCATGAAGGAATGTATTAGGTATAGGTTCTTACTGTCGTTTCTGATAATACGATAATGGAAATTATAAAGCTCTGCCTTCCAGAAGAACGACACTTGGAACCCGCGTTAAATTTTAAGCAAATGTAACTTGCACTACATTATTTCATTTGTGTATTGTAATGTGGAGTTACCTTATTACTTTCGTCGAAAGGATATAGTTGGATCGAAAATGGATATGTATAATCAGACTATCATTTCACCTTTCAAATTATTACATTATATGAACTATTCTTTTAACGTTGGCGTTTGTTAAAAGTTTCCATTTTTAATTCAATGAATACCGTTGTCCTGATAAAAAATCCACAGGAAACTAGAAGTATTTTACTTGTGGCTAACTCATTTCTGAAATCGCAGTCACGAAAATACAATCAGCTGATCAGAACATGTCGAGGGAGAATAACGTTCCATGTCTTCTGTCAGAAATAATCACTGGATGAAAATTAGTCATCTAGAGATATTCCGAGTTTTGACTTGATCGGACTTGCGAATCATGTCATTGGTAAACCAAACCAGTCCTTACCTCTCCATTACATATTTGATAATATTGAGTGACCATATTTATGTTTTGAGATATTTTCGCTCTCAGCATTCCCACATCCGGTTGGTACTGGTTTTGTATGATGTTTTGTTCTTTATTTATTATACTTGATGCCCCTTTATTACTTTTTATCAATTATTATACAATTTAATTAGATTTTAGTCCCAATGTGCTAATAATCTGTCCCTTATCATACTACAATTTCCTGGTATGGTAAATGGTTTAAATAAAATACTTGGCGTTAATTTCATAAATATATTTCCCAGAATCGTCAAATGTATTGTAAATAAGCAGTGACCGTGTATATTTATTTTATGTTTATTTTTGGAATTAACGTTGTAAATAATGTTCATTTGCTTAATTGTTAATATAGGTATCACGTGTGGGGTGTTCCTTCCCATCATTGTTTCAAAATCTAGGCTTTTACTTGCTAAGTACTAATAGGCAGCTTCACCTTCTTATGTCATACGTTTCAATACAAATAGACATTTTATTAGGGCATGGGTTTTGAGTAATCACTGTATATCGATTTTTTAATCTTAGGCCAAATTTAAGGGAGTTAGTAAGGCTAGATAAAACGAGTGTGGTTGGTCACACCTTGATAACTTCTATTGCTGAAGATAATAATAGATAACTTTTTCAGTTGAAAAGTATTATTATGTTCTAATTGTACCTTCCTGAATAGAACTTTAGTCTTAGCACTGGCTCATTTCTATGTTGAAGTAGACTGATGTACAGAAATAGATTTTTGTCGCCCATCCCTCTGATGATTTTAGGAGGAAACTTATTTTTGTGTTGATAATGCTCAAATTTTGTAGTTTTTATCAATAGTTTAAAGATATAAATTATTGTTCATTCACTGACTGTATCAGCTGTGTGCTCGAATGACGGGCGTTGATGGCAATAAAATTATGTCACATAATTGCGTAGGTACTTGTAAATTTAAGTTTTAATTATTCTAGATGAATGTGCAGGATACATCCTCGTCTTAGACAAGGCAAGGATTAACAAACTTAATCTTAAGTGGTGGCATGGTAAAACTTTTAGTACCTATTTATATTTTCTCCAAAATATCATGATTGCAATGACCAAATATGTGTTATTCGAAACCTTTATGCATTTTTTAAATACTTGTGTACGAAAAAGTTACCTCTATTTTTAAAATAGATTACCTACTGTTTTTGTAAGTATGCTAGAATACTATCTAGTCTAACACTATTGCTTGGAATTTACTTCGCTGTCATAATGTATTTTTTTAAAGTTGGTGAGACATTGTGCCTTTTGTTCCTATTTTTTCAATATAAAATTTTAACATGATGTTTGCTTATTCCATTACTCTGTAAGGTGCTAATTGCTGGTTTTTTTCCCTTCCTTACCTAGTTCAATACAGTGATAGACAAACGGTGATTTTTATACAAATATTGAATTCATTTCAAATATCTACTTTAGAAACACTTGAAAGTACTGAATTTCTGATGAGAGGCGTCTTGAATATAAAAATTTACATTTAAACAGTTTTCTTTGGTGATAAAAGTAGGTATCATTTTGAGATGTACGAGCAAATGAGAAATTTCTAAAGTGACTTGACAGAATAGAGAGACGGGTTATATACTGGATAGAATACAACTCCAGAATGAACTAAGGGGGAAACAATCATGTTCCTTTTATACTAGTAAACCTATTTACATGTTTACTAGAGATTAGGTGTTCATTATTTCGAGAATAGGTCTGGTTGGCTCATACGAACTAAAAAGTAAAAACTAAATAATCCCCCTTCACTTTGCTTGCACTTGATTGGTTCTACCTCCAGCTCTTTTTTCTTTCTCACGACCAATGGGATTCAATCTCCCTTCACCAGAGACAAAATAAGCTGTGTCCTTTCCAATGTGTGTTCAGTTATTGTTTGTTACTGATGATGGCCTAACCGTCGAAATCGATTTAGGGCCCGTTTATCAATCACAGCGGTAACTTCTAGACAAACCTCAGGTACCTAGTTACCTAGAGGTTACCACAACCTCTCGAACAAATTTCGTAGGGCGTTTATCAATCAACTTTATCCCCTCAGATCCTATAGATAGCTAACTGCTCAGATAACTTCGCCTGAGGGAAAAAGGGGTACCACTACTACAACAATGATTTCCCCACAAAACAGCCTTACAACACTGGTATTTTTAGTTCTACGCGACGTCTATCGGTAAAAAGTAGATAGGTATAGTACAACACAACAACACTCCTGTCCTTTCGGTTTCATCTCCCATGTGATCTCCTATGTGATGAATTAAGATTTCGAATTATTTTTAAGAAAATTATGTTAGGAAATAAAAAGTTAATTGTGGAAGGGGTGAATGGAGCGGGTAATAGAGATAAATATACCGTAATGTTTCCATATTCTGATTTGATTTCCGACTGTTTTTTTGTTTGATCCTGATTTCAATCTAGTTATGCAATATACCTAGGAAGTTTCAAATTTACTATTGATGGAGGTGTAAGGAGATAAATCATGCTTTTTTCGTTTGGATGTGCTACAAATCGGAGATTTCATTTTGTGGACGGATTTTTGAGAGGAGGAATGATGGAGGGGGGAATGAACTGTAGTATTTACGCTATTTTCAACCGATTGTTTCTAAATGTATTTTTATTCTCCCCCCCCCCCCCCCTCTCCCCCCTTGTTTTATATAATATTTTGCTCGATATAATTTGGTCTCTGTAGAAATCATTCTCAGTAAACAAAAATTTCATCACGGTGGGTTAGGGAGCAGGTAATATAAATATATTTTAGACCAATTTGTAAAAACAGTTCATTTATATTTTATTATAATGGTTTTATAATGGATGGTTTATTATAATGGATCGTTTTGTGATAGGCGATATAGAGTTGTTCCTATCACTGTGGGATTCTATTTTACCTTCTATCAACCGCAGCACAAACATAGTAGTTTCTTTCGACAACTGGAAACGTGTGTGAAAATCTACATCGTCAAGTTCATTAAAATAATCCGGGCGTGGCCGGACCGTGCACGGTCTCCGTTCATATTCCAAAAATTGAATGATCTCATCCGAAAAGTCCGAATCCATCAATTCAACTTCGTTATTATACATCATGAATATCTTATATGACTTTATTTTATTGTTATATAGATTATATTATTATTAGTACAAGCTATATAACCTCTCCACATAACTTTACCCCACAAGATAAATCGCTAACTGAGGGAGGTGAGTCTCAGGTAAGGATACCAAGCAGATAGCGGTATCTTGCGGATAAATGTGAGTTGATAAACAGCCAACGAGAAGTTATCTGAGGCTGCTAGTTACCTAGAGTTTGGCTGGGCTTTATCTGTGATTGATAAACGGCCCCTTAACAGTGTAACTCTTTATTTTTCGTGGAAATAGACAACGTTTTTCACAAACTTCCATTTTTTTCTGGTTGGCTCAAGAATAATGATGTTGTTTATTGGAGAAAGGTGTTCGTTCACTGCGATCCTAATTATATAATAACAATAATAAGCCTTATTGTCATAAGCTCTCACATTGGTGGTAGAGAAAAACGTAAAAAACCATTAATAATATAAATATAGATCAATAATAATAATGATTAAATTAGGGAATAAATTCATTCTCAAATAAAAAGTTCTTAAGCTTTCGCCTAAATTCGGTGGCAGTAGAGTAGACTGGGCTGGCCGAATCCTGGAGTTGAAGTGCGAAATGGTTGATCATAATTATCCCATTATATGTGAAGCTGCCCTTGAAAAATTCAAGATGGTGCTGGGGCACCGTTTATAGCTGATCATCGTAGAGTGTGTGATGGCTGTGGCGAAACTTGAGGAGATATAGATTTGCATAACGCCTGGTTAGGTAAGAAAGAGTGTCTAAAATATAAAGAGACGGTAGGATAAGGAGCTTTTCTCTCTTGAAGACACCTCAGCACGACCTAGAAGGAGATGAACCAGTGAGGATCGTAATTGCTCTTTTCTGTAGCTTGAAAATGGACATTATGTAACAGGGGCTTGTCCAGAACAACAAACCATACCGTGCTTTTGACAAGAAGAGTCCTTGATAGGCTGCAAACATAGTCGTTCTGGAGGTGATAGGTCGTAGCTTTCTCAGGCATAAACAAGTGCTGGCCAAACGCGATGCCAGTTCATCTCTGTGATGGTAAAAGTTTATATTGCAGTCAACAAATATCTCAAGGAGAGATAAAATGTTGCTGTTTTCGAACTCCAAACCAATACACAACCTAGTTTTTATTACTATAAGTAATCTACTGTCGGTTTTCTCGAATTCAATCTCAAGAATGAACTTTATTCAGGCAATCCAACACATGATCCAAAATGATAATATGCAAATTATGAAATCAAAATAACAACTGTAGCAATCTCATCAACAGCCTCCACACCAACAAAAATTCACTCTTCATTTTTGGGGTCCTCTTCATGACGAATGTCTGAAGTACAAAGCGTGGTAATGGTTCCACGAAAGATTCCTCTAGAGGTCTTCTACGTTGACAACTCTTGTTACACCATCTGTTCCCTGTTAGCAGCTGATGACAATTCCTTTGGGCTAAAACGATCTAGCGATATATCACTGTATGTATCTTTTCTATAAATTGAAAAATCGAAAATCTATAAATTGTTTACCTAAGAGATGGACAGGTCAATCATCGACATATCTATACCAATAGAGAAGATAATTTGTAAATATTTGTTGCTCAATATAATCTATGTATATATCTGCAAGCAGAGGAGATAACAGAGAACCGGTAGCAACCCCTGGCTGTGCATAACATTGCCCCTCAAATAAAAAGTAATTTTGATCCATTCAGACAGACATCAAATTAAACAATTCATCTTTTTCGAAAATATTAAGTTTAGAGGCGTGAATCAGCCTGCATACCACATTTTTGCAGCTAGTTACATCGATATTGGTGAACAGACTAACCACACCAAAAGATGCAAGTTTAGCATTTGGAGGGATCTGTGAATGTCCTTAATTTTGGAGACCAAATCACAAGAATTTAGTACAGTATGTTGAGGCCGAAAGTTGATTTTGTTTCTAAATAAAATATTGAGGTTTTTTTTAGCCATTTTGTAAGCAGGAGCACTACTATAAGACACCATCAGTCTCATCCGCACTCCTTCCTTATGAATTTTAGGGAGACAAGATAACCTGAGCGCATGAGGGTTCATCTCTACAAAACTCGGAATGTACATATTTTTTAGTAAACTGTCTTCTGATTGGTTAACTACTTTTCAAACTAATCTTTGAAATTTTGGAGTTGGGTCAGATGGGAGATTTGAACAATTATTATCTTCTAGAAATTTTACAGTTTTCGAATTATAATCTTGCTTATTTAAAATGACAGTTGCATTACCTTTATCTGCTTTGAGGGCAACAATATTTCTCTGGGCAAACTTCTTCTTCAGACCAGCTGCAACAGTCTCCTCCTTCTCGGGTGGTGGTCCTAGTGATCTTGATGAGGACTGGATCTCTTCAGCACAAAGCGTCTTGGTGGCTGATGGTCCATTCGAAGCCTCGACGGAAAATGCTAAATCCCGAGTCGCTGGAGTTCCAAGGGAGAAAGATAGGTTTGTGCTTCAACCCTTTCTCATGAAGGGATACTTCTGCCGGAGAAAATGTGACATCCGACAGGTTCTCCACTTAAGGAATGGGCAGGATACTGTTGGTGGAGATGGAGTCTTAGAGACTTGCTTTTTGGTCTTCAAAAGTTGTAGTAACTTACCTTGCAGAACCTTTATCAAATTAACCTTCGAATTCGGCGGGAATAAACTAAATTTTCTTCATCTGTCCATCTCTTTGGTAAACGAGAAGAACGAGTTTTGGATTTATAGAAAAGATAAACATGGCGATATAGGTAACGATCCGTAGTACTTCAAATCACCCTTTAGTTCATAAGCATGCAGCTTTCAATGTTATGATCAACCGAGCACTATCTATTACAATGAGTGAACGAAAGAAAAATCCATTAGGCACCTATCAAAAGTATAGCGACTAGTAATGGCTACAGAGGAGATCTCGTTGATACCATGTGGGATAAGGTTCTTAGGAAAAAGAGTAGAGATAAAGTTCCCAATCTGGTTAGGGAAGATGTAACTTTAGAAGAAAAACAATGGATAAGTATATCTTATTATGGAAAAATTTCTGATTACCGGTGGGCATCAACAGAGAGCATAGGCGCCCAATACAGGTGCCTATCATGTTAGTGGGCAGCAAAGGTTTAAATAGTTCCAGTCATGCAGCATGATCGTATGAGCGGATTTTCATAAATTATGGTGCTATAAATTATGTTATATTGTTTTGAAATCAGAGCTTTTTGAGTGGAAGGAAATTGTTAACTATTAATTTTATGGCAAAAGACGTATTCTAAATCATAATCTCCTATTCAAATAAAGATTTTGGATTTTTAGCTTTTTTGCAGTTTTTATCGATTTTTTGCAAATTTTAAAGAATTTTAAGAACGTTTTTCAGCTTAATTTTGTACATGACATTTTGAATGTTCTATTTTATAGTTAATAAACTTTATTTGAGCAATATTCTACAAAAAAAAAAAAAATAAATAAATAAATAAAATAATTAACGATTTGTAGCAGTTTTTAGCCATTTTTAGTACATTTTTTGAAATTTGGCCAATTTACTGTGGTCAGAAGGTGCTGGCTAACGAACTCATCCTTTTGTTTGGAAAGCTTGATTTTTTCAATCTAAGGAGAGTTATCGTCTGGAATGACACACAAACACACACACACACACATATATATATATATATATATATATATACTCGGCGCTTATATATATATATATATATATATATATATATATATACTCGGCGCTTCGCGCCTCGCCAGCGGGGGCTTCGCCCCCCTGGACCCCCCTAATCTATACTCGGCGCTTCGCGCCTCGCCGGATCTTTTCTCTTTTCTACTGCGTAGAACACGAGGATAATTTGCTATGCAATTCTTAGCCTGAACCAACTTAGTTTTGTAATGTAGCCAGGTACATAAGGAGAGGGAAATTGGTAGCTTGAGATGTGAACATTTATCACATAAGTCAAGCGCTTTCCAACGAGTGGCGAACGATTTTTGTGCGATGAAAACTGCGGAAGTTCCATTCCCCTAGCAACGTGCAATTGTACGTGAAAAACACTGAAATTGTGACACAAATTGTGATGTATAGCAACTACTCAACTACTCGGTTGTACGTGAAAATCATCTTTAATTTCGTCCCGGACGTTACAAACAAAATTATTGGGGGTCGGCCTAAGAATTGCATAGCAATTAATATATATAGATTGTATGTCAACTGGCTTCACCAACAACACGTATGTTAGGTAGGTACTTCTCAAAAGTCTTTACATCTGACTTGGAAGATCCAGCACATCAATCATTCACATGAATAGGACCCAGCTCCTGGGTTGAAACGTTGTGATTAAACACCTGAAAAAACTCAAGACTAGACTGGTCATTCAACCTCCCGAATATAGATATATATCACTAGTCAACCAAATACTAAATTATATATATATATATATATATATATATATATATATATATATACATATATATAAATATATGTGTGTGTGTGTGTGTGTGTGTGTGTGTGTGTGTGTGTGTATGAAATAGCGTTAAACTCTGGGGTTCGTTTCAGAATGCCCCAAAACTGATTTCAATTAAGACATTTTTCAAAAATTCTGATTTTAAAAATTTTCGAGCCATTGCAATAGCTTCATTTTCTACGAAAATTCGCTAAAACATTCTCAAAGTGAAAGATAAGATTAAAGATGCTGCTGACTACTTCGATAGTAGAGTGGCTTATTGTAGGGTAATCACAGGTCGATTAACTGGCACGCATCCACCACTTTTGTGTGGCAAAGGTAGGTACTGTAGTAACGAGGATCCAGGGAAGACTGATTCGAGAGAGGGGGAGCCCTGGGGAAGCAGTCCACTGTGTCAGAAAGTAGCCCTCTTTATCTCCTCTGTGAAAGTAACAACATGGCCGCGAAGTTCGAAACTGTTTCTATTTAACCTGTTTTTCCGGTAAGTACCTACCCATACCAATATAGCCAAAACACAGTAGGTACCTATCAGGGCACTTCCAGTTATGACATTGGAACTTCAGCAGGAATCGATTCTACATCCAGCAAGTTGTCGATGTATCGTATGTTGCCCAGACAACAAAAAAGCTGTAAAATGAGCGAACCACATCCAAACACCAACTTCTGTTAGACGTCATACGGTTTCATCCTGCACCCAAATCCTGACGGTCTTGCTCGATGGTCTAGGGCCACACCCCTAACTTCATTAGCAGAACGTAGAGCTTTTTTCTCTATGATGATGTATTTGGACACCTCGCATCAAGGTGTATCTCATTAGAAATGGTTTATACTTCTCAGGCTGGCTGTAAATCCTTCCTGATTATATTCTGCTAGCACCCATTGTTCCTTCTCAACATTAATTTGCTTGTAACAGTTTGGTGCGATTCAAGTGGTAGAAACCATTCAAGTTGGTTGGTGAGCCGGTCAATCGAAGAGACTCAGCCCCTGATGAGGCATGCGAGTCTTTTGATTAATTGTTTGCTTAAAATAAGGGTTTGCATATTCCTAAAATAGGAGTTTTTAAGTGCCTTCCTAAGTCAAAAAATAGGTAGTTTTGAGAAAATGACCACTTACCTCAGGCCACTTCGGCTTCATCTGGGTGTTCTTCACAGTCAAAAATGGAGCAATGACATTCATTTGTAGATATTTGCCTTTATTCTTGTGTGAAGTAACCAAAATTATAGATAAGTTTCCTGATGTAAAGTATTACCTCCATGTTTATATATCTCCCCCTGTCAGACGGTAGGAGGATTAGGCATCCAGCACTAAGTGGACCACCTCTTTTTTTTCCTAGATATTAAATCATAAAATAGAATTTATTTAACCATCTTGTTAAACATCTTTGACTTTGTATAACATCTTGTGTACCTACCTAACATTCGTTGATTCAGTTCCAAAGTGTTTTTAGCGAATTTTTGGAAATTTTTTGGCGAATGGAAACTGTCGCAATGGCTCCGAAATTCTAAAATAAAAATTTTCTTCATTGAAATACGTTTTGAGACATTCTGACACGAATCCGAGTGTTTAACACTTTTTCATATACCTATATATTTATGTAGGTATGTGTCATTCCAGATGATAACTCTCGTCAATAGTGAGATAAAAATCCCGTTTTTGCGCCAAAAAATTAAGCTTTCCAAACAAAAGTATGAGTTCGTTGGCCAGCATTTTTTGAACACATTAAGTTTGTCAAATTTCAAAAAATGTGCTAAAAAAAATCACTAAAAATAGCAAAAAACGGCTAAAAATCGTTAAATTTATATTTTTTAGGAGGTTTTTAGCCAAAAAAAGTTTATTAACGATGAACCAGAATATTAAAAATTGTGTGCACAAATTTACCCTGAAAAATGTACTTAAATTCCATTAATATCTGCCGAAAAACAGATAAAAAGTTCCAGTCATGCAGCATGATCGTATGAGCGAATTTTCGTAGATTATCGTAACATTATATTATATTACTGTTTTGAAATTTGTGCATTCCGAGTACAAAGAAATTGTTAACCACCAATTTTATGGCAAATAAACTCGTTCCAAATCATATTCTTCAAATAAAAACAGATTTTGGATGTTTAGCAATTTTTCAGTTTTTCAATCGATTTTTCAGCAAATATTGATGAAATTCAAGTACATTTTTCACCATCATTTTGTGAATACATTTTTGGATGTTTTAGTTCATCGTCAATAAACTTCTTTCGACTACGATTCTGATAAAAATATAAATTTAACAGTTTTTAGACGTTTTCAGTGATTTTTTTAGCTCATTTTTTGAAATTTGACCAATTTAATGTGCTCAAAAAGTGTTGTCCAACGAACTCATCCTTTCTTTTGAAATGATTGATTTTTTGGCGAAAGAACGAAGTTTTTATCTCAATTCTATCGAGAGTTATCGTCTGGAATGACACATATATATATACATATAAAAAAGTGTTAAAATACAGGAATCATTTCAGAATGCCTCAATACAGATTTCGATGAAGAAAATTTTTGAAAATTTTTATTTTAAAATTTTTGGAGCCATTGCAATAGCTTTATTTTCTAAGAAAATTCGCTAAAACTGTAAAAAAAAACTAAAAATTAAAATTCATTTTCAAAATGCCAAATTTTATTTAGAACGATTTTTTTTTGCCATAAAATTGGTAGTTAAAAATTCGTTTTTACTTAAAGTCCTGAATTTTCAGAGCAATTTAACATTATATAGTAAGTCATACGATAATTTACGAAAATTCGCTCATATAATTATGTTGCATGACTGGAGCTTTTTTTCCCCTCTTCACATTCGCAATTCTTCAATCCCGGCTCCGTCCTTGACACCCTGGCTCCTAATATTCTTCCTCGTGCTCCTAAGGCGCATGTTGACTGCACGGATCAGAGGAAACTGCAATTTCGTTCTCACCCACCCTAGTACAAAGGAATATGTTTTATTCCACTTGCATGCCAAAGTGTGTGCCATTCTTTTTTGAAAGATTTCAAATTCGGTATGAAGAGCGCCATCGCTGGAGATCACTAATGAAGTGAACGAGCGAGGAGATTTTCAGCTGCTCTACGATATAAATGTTTTGAGCGTGCAGCTGTTCTTGCTGTGGTTTCCCAGTCTTGGGCACAATAAGATGCGACGACAGCATTCGCAAGACGGGTATCGAAAAACGCCGTTCTCTCGCATTCTCAGAGGTAATTTTTATTGATTTTTTTTTAGCACATTTTTTGAGATTTGACCAATTTAATTTACTCAAAAGTGTTGGCCAACGAACTCATCCTTTTGTTTAGAAAGCTTGATTTTTGGCGCAAGAACAGAATTTTTATCTCAATCCTTAGAGAGTTATCGCCTGGAATGACACACACACACACACACACACACACACACACATATATATATGTATATATGTATATATATATATATATATATATATATATATATATATATATATATATATATGTATATATATATATATATATATATATATATATATATATATATATATATATATGAAAAAGCGCACACTTCAGGAATCGTTTCAGAATGTCTCAAAACAGATTTCAATGAAGAAATTTTTCAAAAATTTTGATTTTAAAATTTTCCGAGCCATTGCAATAGTTTATTTTGTACGAAAATTCGCTAAAAGGTATCCCCAACTCAAAAACATAGATACCCATATCAATGTATCAACCTCACCCTCATTGATATAGAGAAATCAAGTAGCTATTGGCAAATTGCTTCAATCACGAAATTTAGTCTAGTGTTCTCAATTCTAAATTTTGCCAACAAACTCGACATTAGTTAGGTACATTGAATATTGAATAAGGATCTCTAATTGTTTAATTTTCCTGCAAGTTTTGTGGTTATTTCGGCCGAAAACAAAATTACAGAACCTTACTGGCTGTATGTCGGGGAATTCAAAGGGGTAACATTTTATGTTCATTGCACACATTAATGGTAATATTTTATTAAAAATAGTTTTGTTTGAAAGTTTAAACATCCAAGTAGCTATATTGGTAGTATTATTCTGGGGAAATATTCCATTGTAAATCAAGAGCTGCTGATGATCTATGAAAGGCGTTGATTAGAAAAATGTATTTGACAGCTTTGTTCCAAGCGAGACTAGTGTTATAATACTCGGTGTAACACTTAGTGTTAATTAATTAATTTCTAGCCCGGTATCAAACCGTCACGTCGCCTGGGATGGTTTTGGTTGCCCGACTGTTGAATGCATTCATCATGACCATAGATTTTGACAGATCCAAGTTGCAGCAGGTCACCACATTAAACAGCACCTTCGGAATAGCCGATTTTAAATTTCCTGCTTCCTTCATTGACTTCAATTAGTTACTCCCATAAATCATCCATGGCAATCGTTCCTTACATGGATATTAATGTTCTTTTTTTACACTTCTTACACTTGACACACTCGTTCTTTTACACATGACACTTCTTAGCCTTTTGTTTTTCCCATGGGGTTTCTCTTGTAAGTTCGTTGTTTGCTTCAATCTTGAAAAATATATAGACCAGTCTTTTAATCTAGCCAGCAAACTCAGCTCAATCCTTGTTAATATTTAACCCTTCTGAACTCGCGTGGTGTCCACTCACGTTAGTAGGTACTTGCATCGGGTCACTGATGACCCATAATGACAATTTCGAAAAATAAATTAACAAAGGAGTAAAATAAAACAAACACATTTTAAGCAACAGGAATCGATAATCTTAATTGAAAAAATACGAAACTTCACTCAAGTACTTCAATCACAATTTTTTCTTTGATTAGAAAAAGTCCCTCGATTTTGCCAGTTCTCCAAATTTACCCATTTTTAATTTAACGCAGAGAACCACCAGAAGATCTTTCGAAGACGATTCAGTTAAAATATTTAACCCCTACATCTAGTTTACATAAGAATTCCTCCAACATGAAGAATAAAATGATTTACGAGTATAATAGCAAAACAAGTCTCTAATGGCCTTCTTTCATGTTATTACGGATACACAATAAATCGAACAGCCAGTTAGGGACTGCAAAGCAGATTGCATTTCTGCAAATAATATTGTCGTGGGTTATATCTATTTCCAAACGTAAGCTTTCAATAAAGTATTAGTATTGGTATAGAGGCTCTATACCAAATTTCAGCCTCCTTGGTCTATATGAGAGAGAAATGACCTTCCAAGCTCGCTCAGCTGTTCTAGATGATTCCTCACTTTGTCAAGGGGTAGTTCCTCTATTTCAGCCTCCTATTTCAAATTTTTTACAAATTCAAAAACTTCTGCTTTTGGACTGTATATAGTTATGCCGTCTAGTTCAATGCAAAATTTATATCCAATGTCATGAGTGAATGTACCTAGTGTGATATTGAAAGGTACAAGGAGAGTCTTATTCACTATCAATGGTGGTTTCAATTGCACAAATACCATCAACACCATCATGTGCTGTAGAAATACTTCACAGTAATTTCTTCTTTATTCAACTTCAATTGTCTCAGTTTAAAGTTTTAGCTTCATAGAAATTAGGGATCTCAGCAGATTAGTGTGATTCCGAACTACCAATGAAATCCTATTCTTCCTGTCTCATAGAGGCTCTGTTTCAAATTTCAGCTTCATAGAGTAAACGGCGTAAAAATTAGCTTTCGAGCTCAATCAGCAGATTATGGTGGTTCCGCACGTTGAAATTATATTGTACCTATCGAGTCAGAAAGCCGTCGTAAGTAACAAGTCTTGATTCTATCAATATGGATACCTAGCGGATTTCTTAGTTCTTAGATACACTTACCGCAGAAGGAGTCTTGTTGTAAGTATCTGTGTCAAGGTGAAGACGGAAATAATTACACAATGTTACAAGCTTGTTTGTGGTCTAGGTTCCTGGTTCCATGGTTCATGGAAGCGTCTCATTTGGAGACCCTATTTCGACAATATATATATATATATATATATATATATATATATATATATATATATATATATATGTATATATTTGACTTTGATATTTTTGTCAGGGAAATTTAAAATTTCCATTTGAGGGCCACCCTGTTATCAAACCACTAGTAGCGAGAGCATAAGCATGAATTTGTTGTTAGGTCGTGTTTGAATGAAAAACTGTTCACCGAAAATTGAAAAATTAGATGGTTAAAAGTGGGAGTAAAGAAATCAATTTTGGCAGGCACGCTCGGCAAGTGTATCCAGATCGTACACTGACATAAACGCTGCTGAGGGCAATTTTTAGACCTTCATCTCTGTGTTTTCGGGGTTTGAATTTATAATTTTTGTAGAGTTTGAAAAATGTTTGTTTACATTGTTGTTATGGTTTTGTTCCTGTGGTTATAATTCAGTGCTGAAGAAAGTGGAGTAACATTGGACGTCTATTTCAAGGCAAAGAAAACTCGAGTAAATCTTTGGTGAAAAAAAAAAAGTTGGGTAAAATTTCACCTGCCTGTAGTGAAGCATTGAAAATGAGTGATGGACAATGAATGATTCACAAAGTGAACTGCTACCATGCCCACATTGTGTTGATAATCGATGATTTAGAGGAAGACGAGGACTTGAAACCCATATACGCTCTACACACCGGACACTAGATACGTCACATCCTCGGGAATCCCCTGTAAGTTCTGTCCCCAAATATATTCAAAGCAATTTCATCAGAGGTTTCGGAGCACCGTTAGTGAATACTGAAGATGATGGAAGGAGTACTAATTCAGATTCAACGAACTATTGGCAAAAAGTAGTGGTTTTACAAGGGAAGCAATATAAGCTTCCACATGGAACGGTCGGACGGAAATTCGTATCCTTGATAACTTCCAAAATCCTAAAGGTTATAAATGGTTTGGGAGATTCTGAAAGGATATTCGTACTCTGTGCAGTTGTACTTCAGAGAGAAAAACTCGTAAAATCAAGTGCGGACATCATAAGGGTGCTTACGAAAAAAATAGAAATGTGAGAACAAGGAAAGTTTGACGAGTTAGTGCTGGAAACTATTCGACTTGATCGGCAACTACAATCAACTCATCATACCTCAGATGAAAGGCAAAAGTTTAGGACATTCACCAGACTTGCCACAAGTGGAAGATTACATGATGCAACCAGTTGGCTAACTGACAAAGGAAAAGGAGGAACACTGCATCCTGAGACAGTTCTCGGTGACGAGGGGGTGACAGTTCTAAGTGTACTTGAAAACCAGCATCCTCCACAAATGGTCCCACCCCCCGAAATGTTTCTTACTGATGAACTACCCCAAATGGATGACGTGAATATATTGGCCGATCACATAGAACAAGTTGTGCACTGACTTAAAGGAAGTGCAGGACCAAGTGAAACGGATGCAGAGCAGTGGCAAAGTTTTCTCTTTCGATACGAAGCTTACAGTGAACGACTAAGATAAGCAGTAGCAGGCTTAGTGTGCTAACTAGCAAACAACGCAATCGATTGGTCTAAAATAAAAGCTCTACTTGCTCCAAGAGGAGTAGCACTGAACAAGGACCCAGGTGTCCGTCCCATAGGTGTCGGTGAGGTGCTCCACAGACTCTGCAATATTGAATGGTGAGGATCTCCAGGATGAATGTGGAGCGGATCAACTTTGTGGTGGTACCAACTGACAATAATCCGCGCCATCTCCCTCAGACTCCGCATCTCCAGAAGACCACTGCATAGCTGGACAAATGAGTTGGACTCTGAAACGACTTACATGGGCCTTGAGAATGGATTCCATTGCCCCTACCCAGGAACTGAACCTCACCCTTGTTTTATATTTCTGAAAAGAAAGAAAAAAAAAGCCAACTCCACTAGCTCAAGGTTTTGCTCTGATACTAAATTTGCCCCTACCCAATTAACCACTTGATTAATATCATTAATAAACTTGTTATATTATTTGAATTTCTTATATCGTCGATTTATCATCTATGGGTCTGGTTTCCAGATGATATCCTATGAATTATATCATGATTGGTTGAGTAATGACGATTCCGCAAGTGCAAAACTAAAGTTGGTTGATACCAACATGTAAAACTCCGAGACTAATGATCGATTTTAATTTAACATTCAGAGATTATGTAGGTAAGCTCCGAGAAGGTCTTGTATTAATTTCATTGCCATGGGATCTATAGTACCGTGTATGCAAAGCAAACATGCATTTTTGTGACATCGCTTTCTCATGATCTATTCGTCTGATTTTGTTCAAACTAAGGGGGTTATTGGATATAATGTTCAGGCTGATGCCCAATTGTGATTGATTGGGTAATAATATTGTGCATGCGCAAAAATAAAGTTGGTTGACGCAGGCAGAACTCCGAAACTAATGGACTGATTTTGATGAAATTTTCATGGATTTTGCTTGTTAGCTCCTAAATGTCCTCCTATAAATTTCCGTCGGATCAATAGTAACCAATAGTAACAAATGTAAATTTTTGTGTGATTCATACTTAGTTCTTCAATTAACTCTACAAGTCCTTATTACAATAAGTGAGGAAGCTACACTGCCCACCCGACTTGGCAGATGTTTTTCTATCTGTAAAGTTTCCAAAAAGAATTGCTGTTTTACAATTTTCGTTCGTAAATATATAGTTCAGTGCCTTGCGACATACTGTATTTGATTAGAGCAAACACTGGCAATTGGAAAAAAGTGGCAACGACTCGAGGGACAAAGTGGCTGGGGAAGCTGTCATATGCCTACCTCATAAGTGATGTGTACACAAGTGTGGTTGATAGACGTTAGAAAGACATTAGTTAGACAAACAAACTGATTTTCGAAAATTATTATATTTGACTAAAAATAATACTCAATAAATAAAATTGTATGTTAATCTTTAATTATATTGATAAGGATGGACAAACAAATCTTATCTATTATCTACACAATTTAAATCATCAGTGAAACAAAACTTGGTAGATAGTAGTAGAGTAATATGGGAAACTAAATGAACATGATTTATTATTGCTATTGAAAAAATGAATAATACAAGAAAAACTATGAATTAAAGAACCAGTTGTAAACAGAATTCGCAAGATACTAGACCCGTTCACTGCGCCTGGTGCTTTTTTTAGTGGTAAAAAAAAAAACAATTTTACAATTTAAAAAATGCATGAAAAAAAATTTTTTTCTGGAAGAAATCTTGGTATATTTTGTTATATTTGAAAAAAACATATTTTTATAGTTTCCATTTTATTATTTAATAAGAGACGAAAAAGATTGTTGAGCTGAGCTGATAGAGAAATTTAAAACTGCTAACCACCAATGCGTTGAACGGGTAGAGTAAACAACAAAAATTATCAAACTACTTCAAATGCAAAACATGGAATTTTCAAAGTGATACTTTTGTGTATCTACTTTTATATCTATCTTGTTTATCACAGTATTCATTAAATATAAGTTTGAAAAGAAATAAATGGAAAACAATAATGAGAAAACATATTGATGCCCAAAACAGTACAGGAAGCCCTCCCAGATGATGTCCATGCCTGTGCAAAGCTATTACATGGTGATCATGTGCAGGAGCTGAAAAAAAGCAATAAAATAATTAGCAACTAAAATATAACAGCAAGAGTATTGAGAATTTCCGTTTCGTTTTCAGTATGTCATTTACAATAGCATAATGTAATACGATTAAGTAGGTGGCAGTGGTGGATTCGAATCATATGTCACAAACATCTTTTTGTACATTTTCAGTAACACTCAAGTACCCCCTTATTCCCAATCAGGTGGCTTACGAGTTTGGTGGCAGCAGTGGGATTTTGCTCCTCCGTCCCAAGTTGTTAGTCCTTACATTTTTCGGTATTTAATAGGTACCCCTATTTTTGGGTCACACAGCCTACAACTTTTGGTGACAATGAATGGGATTAAATCTCGGCTGTTGTCACACTTGTCGGACAGTGAGATTACATCTAAATTGCAGGTACACGACGTTTTCATGCACCAGTAGAATCGTACAGATTTCGAGTAACAAACACCGAGATTCCTGTGTTTGGTTCGCTCCAAAGAATCCCAAAACTTTCATTAACATGTTCCGAGCGGCGCCGATTTTGGTGGAAACTCCTTGTGACGGGACCTGTTTTTTCGAGAGAAAGGCGCGAAAATGTTACTGAACGGGGGCCTTGATATCAATGGGGAACGAAACGGAACGCATTCTTTCGGAGGCCTGATCATCTACAATAAGTGTGTTAAATTCCACAGCCAACAGAATGCATGGTAATCTCGTCAGAAGGCAGAACGTAGGAGCCGATGTGCTCTCTGTAGCTGGATCTATCGATCCACTCTGGGTGAATCGAACGAGGGCGCCTGGATCGATCAATCCATTCCGCTCGGAATGTGTTAAGACCTCATGACCCGAAGTAGAAATATTAGGTACCCTGTGCACATTTTCAGAAAGCAGATCAAAAAGCAGGAAGTGCACCTTAAGTAGGAATGAATATATTGAATAACGGTAGTGTAAGCCATAGACACAGCCAAGAACAAGTAGTACCGAAAATACAACTGTACATTTTTCACAAAATAAAGACTTTTTCCACTTAAGAATAACACCTAAGTAGATATGGAAGATACAATAAATGAGACATAGCGGGAGATGCGTACACCCCTTGAAAATTGCAATAGGCTTTCATTAGGTACATCCCCAGACACATACATTGCCCGGTCCGCCTTTTCTGAAATAGATTACACTCACAATGACAGTCAGTGCATTTTTTTGCAAACATCGAACTTGTAGAAGGGACATTGAACCAAGCAAAAAAAGTCCATGTACGAGGGTTGTCCAGAAAATAAGTTCCGTTTTGATCTGTAGGGTGGTAGGAGTGGCTTTTGCCAAATCTGGTAACACCGCTCGAAAGAGGAGAGGTGGGGGAATAGAATGAGAGGTGGGTGACCTCAGTCGGTCAGTTACCAACGTCAGGGCAGGCAGTTATAATAGAGCCCTCCACGTCGTGTCCGCCACCTCGATCCCCATTCCCTCTCGAGTTGTTGTGCGCGGAGTGATTCAATTTCTTTATGCACAGGGTTTCAAATCAGTTCAAATTCACGAACAGCTCATTTCTGTTTATGGAGAAGGTGTAATGAGTGAGTCAATGGTGAGGAGATGGGTACGTGAATTTAAGCCGGGAAGACATTCACTTGAGGATGAAAGTGGGAGAGGCAGACCCTCAGTTGTGACGGACGAAATTGTAGACGACAACCAGCGAATATCGAATCTAGCAAGGAGCGTAGGAAACTGACGCAATGAGGAACAATGCATTATTACTGAACAACCCTCCTGAAACTATACAAGAAGCATTAAAGAGGAAAGAGGAACTCGGGAGCATGATGGTAAGAGAGGAGGATACTGCCGTGGCATGGGACCTAACTGCTGTGAACAGGAATGAAAAATGGTGTAACGCCTGTGGAGGTGCAGAACAAGACAAAATAACTGTCTCAACCCGATAAAGCACAGTAGACATGAGATATAGAAAAGGGTAGTGATCAAAGCCCGAATACACACAGAAAAACTCCAAAACCAACACCTCAGTACCTGAGTATGTTATGTGGAGGCACAATCTACTTTCCCATTGTGAGTGACATCTTGGGACTGGCTGCTTTGAAAAGAAAAACCTCTTCTCTGTCTCCGATGCCCCTGCACAAAATGAATGACTAGGTGCGGGAAACGAGTTAGTCCCAGTCAGGAATAATGTACTAACCACAGAAGTGTTGACATAGGTACCCGCCACAGAAAGCCCAATGAAGCAAGCCCTGAAAATCGATGTATATCTTGGATATGAGTGCAGGAATATGATCATCGACACAGGGGGAGCAGTATCTTTTTTCAGCCACTGGGGTGAGAGGAATCCCAATCATGCCCACTAAAATGCAGATAGCCCCTTATCTCTCAGAGACGAACAGAAAATAAATCCACGAATCAGAAAGGTAGTTTTCGAACATTCGTTCTTAATTTTTGCCAGAAAGGAAGCTACGTTGACCCTATTGGAGCTGGATGTTTTGAGAAAAGGTTCTAATAACTGTTACCACCGAAGTTTCTTAACAAAAAGAAGAACGGACATGGTGGCTCTGAAGGGTCAATCGTGGGTAGGCGACAGGAAAACATTTTTTTCCCCTCTCAGTATTATTCAGTAGGTACACTTCAGAAACAAGGAAGCTACTGACAGTCAGACAACGATGTGATTCCTATGAACTGACAATAATAAATGATTAATTTGCCTGCTACATAAATAAGTATCGTTAAGAACACGAAAATCACGATAAAAATGGTATCAAGTAGGTATATAAAATGACACACGCTGGGGAAGTAATGTGAAGCCCCGCACTAGACATAAATTCACTCGCAAACAGATAGACTTATTTAGAAATCGAATCATTAGGTATAGTAAGGATTCATTTTTGTTTGAAATGTTTAATTTTTCACCACCTTTTCCCAAACACTAGTCTAACTAGTTGAAAATTATTTAAAATCTTGAGTTACAGTCAAAACATCAATATTGGGGAGAACATATCGATATTCTGATATTATTGGAAGTCTGATATTGGTACTAAAATAATGAATACCGGTAGTGAAATATCGATATTGAAGCCCATCCCTACTGCTTGATTTACAACGCAAGATTGAGTAGAACGTCCTCGTTAACAAGTCTTCAATACAACGCCTGTAAATGTATAAACCCGAGGAAGGTTTCAGTGATGAGAGTGTATATTAAAATTTATTTATAATACCTAATTTATTTATATTCATCTTATTTTCACTCAAGGGTCATTCTCATTTCATTTGCCGCTTTGAGTCGTTTGAGAACCTCAGTGACATGAAATATGAAAGTGCTCAAAAATGAGGTTAGATCGGCAAATACTACTCATTGTACAAAGCAGATTTGTGTTCCATAGATGAACAGTGAGTTTTTCATTGATGTTGTATTCTAAATATTTTTTTGTTACCGTATTATCAGGAGTATTACCCATCCTTGGTCACACTCCTGAGAGGTAACACTCATGAGAATTTCCAGTAAAAATGGCGTCACACAGGATGATGAAGTGGCAAAACTCGGGGATGGCTACTGTTTGAAACCTGTCACCAAGCAGTATGGATCTTGATATCGGATCATTTTGTTTAAGCACTAACAACACTCGTAATTAGTGCAACACTCACGATTGCAAATAAAAATACTCCCCTTGTTTTTAGGCTTCTTTCGCTGTAAAAGCTGCTGCAACTCCAAGCACTCCACTTCAGTCTCACATCTTCAACTGGACAATATAACCTTCACATCTGCTGACTGTTTCCCCCCATTTTCCATTGGCCTTCTTGATCGCAAAAATGATAACACTCCTGAGGTCCCATTGACAAGAGATATGGGGGCTGACTGAAAAACTAGTTTTTCACGGGTTGGGAAAAATCTTAAAAATGTAAATCCTTACTCTAAATAAAGAGGATTCAACCTACTGCAGCTAGTAACCCTGGTCAGTTCTAGATTGTCATTGTTTCCTAACTACCTAACTTCTACTTACGTGTTAGGTAGGAGGGGATGGTAACACTCATGAGTTTCCAGGATTTCAGGTTTCATTCGTCATCACGTATTGGTTAAAGGGGATTTTGGGCAGTCAAATTATTTCTTCGTTGATCTCCCAACTTACCCTTTTTTCCCCCAAAATCGCTAATTTTGGTCAAGAATTGTGAGAAAACGTCGTTGGGGACATGAAAGCGGCAAATGAAATGAGAATGACCCTCAAAGCAGTCCATTCATCGAGTGCCCCAGAGCAACATAGTCAACAAAAACGGACGATAAAAGGTTGCCGAAAAACGGATATAATCTTTTCATTTTAATCATTCATCTACCTTTTTCAAGACAACCATGGGATGCTACCTTGCCTGGCCATAATTCGAAGGTCGTCCTCATTCAACCTGGCAACTGGTTGATCCAACAAAGATATGACCCACACCCATCTTCGGCTTGCCTCCAAAATGAAAAGGCATGAAAAACGAAAAGAAATAGGCACCTTCACACTTTAAAATTATCAACGCCGATGTATCCAATTTACCACTTGGATGTTATATTTTCCTTGCAGAGAAGTGATTATTAAATGAAATGGATGAGAAGACGAGTGCGGGGTTGTAAAAACTGCACCGTAATGCAACAGCAAAAACAGGACGGGCGGAATGAGCGCAGGAGGTTTAGGGGTGGTGGTGGTGGGAACGAGGTTGTTAAGCTGAACATTGCCGATTGGATAAACTGTAGAAAACACGCAGCAGGCGACCAGGCCAAGTATCGCGTACCCCTTAAGTTGGTTTGGAGGGGGGAGCTAGGCTGATTATGAATGAAGTTTGTTCAATATCAAACGAACAGACATTTTTTGAATGGGAATTCAAAGACGATGGGCATCAAAGTCATTTACAGCCTGACCGTACTATGAGAGCACTTGGGGCATTCAGCATTCTTAACAGCTCATTACTTTATAACTGCTTCTGTTCCATTGTCTCTGATTTTGGATTCATTGTTACCATTTCCTCGTCTTATCTTCTAAGGAACTGCTTGCCACAAACTACTTAGTTCATTTCGCTCCCAACATACTTTGAACAATGTTTGATTTAATAAAAATAATTTATTTTTGAAGGGGGGAAAAAAATTCAAGCAATTAATCTTTTTTGCGAGTCTAGATTGCTGGACAGGCAGTGCCTACCTTGCCTACCCACCAGCCGCCACTGCATGGATCACACGTGTTGGGCTGGAGGGCGAAGATCAGGTTTCCTCTACACCATTTCCGGGAATCCCCCCAAACTCTAATTTGGGAGTCGGCCCTACCTCGTTGCAGGCTAGTACACAACTTTCAGCTTCTAATAAAACCGAAAATAATGCAGGGTTCAGTGCTTGATTTATACATGAACTTCCGAACTTCCACTAACGAATCCCAGTGGAGCAGAGAGTTTAACCTTTGAAGCCGCACAAATGACCTCAGACTTGAAATGAACAACTATTTTTTGGAAAATGAAATCTCCCTCTGACCTGAGAAAAAATGGACACGGACCCCGTACATCATCCTTGTTGGTATGATACACCCAGAGAAGAAGTTCCCAACTGCCTACATAATGGTACACTAACTCCAATACCTTGTTTGACCCCAACAGAAAAGATGCATGATTTGTATCCTAATTGTGCACGGTATCACCAACCATATAAAACACCCAGGGTGTTGCGAAATCAATTTCCCGAAACGGAAGTTAGTGAAAAAACGTCCATTTCCACGAAAAATTAAGAGTTACAATGTTAAATCGATTTCGACGGTTAGGCCATCATCAGTAACAAACAATAACTATAAATAAGTTAAAATTGGGTTTCCACAACTTCGTCGTGAGTGATTTAGTTCGTATCAATTTCCCATCTGTATATGGGGTTCCCGAATATCTCAAATAATACCTACCATCAGAGGACGTACATGATCAATTTCTCGTACGTACACGAAGAATACAAACTTCTAAAATTCCATCAGAAGTACAAAATTGATTTCCTAGCAGTAGACAGAACTCCCAAAACCCTAAAAACCCCATCAGAGGAGGTACATTATCACTTTCATGAACGTACACAAAGTGTACAAACTTATCAAATACTATTAGGAGAAGTACAAAATCTATTTCTCACAAGTAAATGGAGTTCTCAGGCCTCTCCAACACCATTAGAGGAGGTATATGATCTAATTCGTGTACATACACGAAGTCCACCATCTTCCCCAGTACCACAGAAGAGGACACGACCAATTTCATGTACATGCAAGAAGTTCTCAAACTCCCCCCTCCCCAACCAAAAATGAAGTGCATGAACCAGAAAATGCAAGTACATCAAGCAGTGTACCACACCAATCATCAAAAGTCTGAACGAGACAAGACAACATACCTTTCCAACACACTTTGGGGGTGATTGAGGCCATCATGAACGAATCTCACACAGAGGAATGGGAGGAATTTTCCGCTGACAAGGACCTCCTAGAAACATCTAATCATCCAGACCCAGCTGTAAAGGTCACTCTTTGGTATCAGGCCTTGTTAACAACCATTCATAAGGAAGAACACCTACAGGATTACGACTACCTATTCATTCATGATGTAAGTGGACCAGATTGGCAAGCGACACACCAAAGATCCTACCCCCCAAGCAAGAACATTGTCAAACACCTCAACCATAATATGCCCAACATGAATACATTACAGGGTATGGATATTTCGGAAATAACCATCAATTTCCTTCTGAAGCTATTGGTAGCGGCCCAACAGATAGTCTGGGCTCTGGGACAACACCGGTATGAATTAAAACTGACAATGAGATCACTGAAGTCAAGATAGATGGGGAAAAGCTATAGGTTCCGCTGATGCCACACACAATACGAGACTGGATACTACAATATTGCCTCAGTAATGGTTGGGCAGGACATCTGGGATCTGAGGTCACGGAAAATATTGTCCGTAAGGTAGAGAATGGCATAAAATGACCAGAGAAATAAAGGAGTTCGTGCAATGGTGTTAAAGATGCCAGCCACACAAATCTCCAGCCGGAATAACCACCCATTCAACACCCTCCTCTTTCTAGCCGGCCTGGACAAAGTGTAGGGGTGGAATTCGTGGGTCTATTAAAAAACACTCGTACACGATGTAGCTACCTACTTATTACAGTATATCTTTTCATTTTAAGAAATTTGACACCATCCGCACTCTCTTACGATGGGTAGTTTTCTCTTTATAATATTTCTAAGTTTGCTGCACTGGTGACATCATGCTGGGCAGGGGGTTTCGGCCCACGTGGGAGGGCTCCTCTGACGTCAATAGTGTGCGAAATTTTGAAAAATCATGGAAAGAAAACTACTCATACTAGGAGAGTGAGGTTGATGCCAAATTCTTAGGATGGAATCTTCTTCCATTTTACAAATAGTTAAAGTACCTTTATTGCACCCATGGGGATCGCTTATTGGTCACCTTTTTTCCCCACAGGCTAGAAGATTGCAGTGTCCTAAAATTAATAAGAATAAAAATAAACTCTATAAATAAAATTCAGAACTTTCGTACCTTCAACAATTTTGTGCACATGAAGAGTATCTTTTATGAGCTCCATATGGCTGCGATCAGATGTAATATAAAGAATAGAAGTGATAGGTTCAGTCAGTTTAACAGGAAAATACGCTGGAGTTGATCTGAAAATATTCATTACTACATAAGGCAACAAAGGAAACAATAATAGTATACTATGAACCTTTATAAAATGATAGGTACTGCAAACAAGAAATTATCTCTAAATATTGTTTATCAATGATAATTTTCAAACAAAACCCTATGTTCAAACCACATAGAAACTAAATTTACACATTGCCTCTCATTCGTACCAACCTAATTCAGGGCAAAAGGGCTTACTGATTGCTACTTCAATTTTTTTTTTAGTTTTTGTAAAATGAGGTAAAAACAGATGTGGACTCAACAGAAAATCCTCAACATCAAACATACTAAATAAGAATCACAAAAAATATTTGTGCGAGAATATTCTACAGTATTCCCTTAACAATGCCAAATTTTCTATTTAAAAAAAAATTAATAAATAAATTAAAAAAAAAATAATAATAATAAAAAAATAAAATAAAATAATAAAATATACATAAATAAAAAAAAAAAAAAAAATGAAAATAATAAAACAAATAAAATAAAATAAAAATAAAGAAAGAGTTAATGAGATGAAATTTACGAAGGTTCAAAAACGAAGCAGGAAGGGCATTATTTCGGACATTCTATAAAAAAATAAAAAAAACATTGAGCGAAACAGGCTATTGCAGACTTTCAATCTCATCATCAAAGCCGAATTTCTAGATAAAAGAAGATGATTACCGTTTGTATATAAATATTTGAACAATTCTTATTACACCTACACAAATTATAATTAAGTATGGCTATTATTAATAATCACAAACCCTGCATATTTAAGTAACCTTACCACAAATTAACTCACTTTAATTCTACTGGATCGTCAATGCAACCTCCATCACATGCAAAGTAGCGTTTATCACTTTTATCTAAAGCTACACCCAATTGAGCTTTATTATCATCTTGCAGGGTTACAGTGACATTGATGAAGGTTCTATCATTATAACGGATCCGCCTGAAAACAAAAACACAAATTAAATAGTTTTTAATTTCAAATATTTCGATCATATTAATGTACTACATGAGTTGATACGAGCACGTAATACTAAGCCCTGGGTAAATCATGAAGCACGCTGCACAGACACTCTTTCTTCCATGGAATGGATGTATTAGATTCACATGGTTGCTAAACAATAAGTGGTAATATACCGTATAAAATCATATATAAGTCGTTGAAGGAATCTACTCTTGGGTAACCACTCCATTTCCATCACCTCCTTGTCATATGGTAGCAGAGTGTAGTGTAACCCTCCTGTAGGGTAACCCTCCACCAAACCACTTTCTCTTGAAACTGAATGTCCTGGCGCCCCTACCATCGACCCCCCCCCCCCCCCCACCATAGGCAATAAATATCTAACTCTCACCACTATTCAATCCTGTGCCAGAACATGGCGTTTTTTGCTTTGAGAGCAGTTGTGGCATGTCCCATCCTGTGCCTGGCCCGTGGCACCAGCACCTCATCCCACCAAGTCTGTGCCTCTCCATTCAATACCTCAAGTCCACTCTAGGCGACTTATAGAAGCTCTCAAAATATCAACAAACTGTATGGTTCTAAAACTCCCATGTACACAAATTGAGTATATGTTGGTAACATTTCAAAGCATCACACCAGAGAAAAGGACTTTCAGTGGCAGAGCAAAAGCCACTGAAAGTACAAATAATCATTGCAGTACCCGAGAGGAACTGAATTCTTTTTTGGGGGTTAAACACACATTTATTCACTCGCACATGTACCAGTATGTAGGTTAGGCATATTCTGGGGTTTATAATAATTACGAAACGAATGTAATGAAAATGATAAGTTTTATCAACGGTGATGCGGCAACAGAACAAGTGGGAGAGGAAGGATTTTGTGAGAGGGAGCGACATCAGGTGAGGGTAGGTGGGGATGGACGAGAGGAGGGGACTACTGCCAACAGCAGGGTTGCCAGTCCTAATAGTTTTCCATTAAAAAAAAAATGTAGACTAGCGTTCATATTATTCAACACTTATGAATTCAGGGTAGTCAATGTCTCACAAATCCAAAAAGACTTGACTAACACTACTCATTATGAAACAAACATAGTATTCAGACTCTAATGGCGTATTTATAACAATCATAAATTTTGCCTCTCGAGAGCACCTAGCGCTTATCCACTATAATATAAAAACAGAATTTTGCACCTCAATTATGAATCTTGAGACTTTTTGACAGTGCTTTGCAGCTGAATACAGAAACCGAACTCCATAACAGAAATGTCTTAATATTTTCTAAAACGACAGAATACTCTTCACCGCCACAGACAGAGCAACAGGTAGACAGCAAATTCTCTTTATGTAATGCTAATATTTGGATCAAGTGAACACACCCTTCTTGACACATTAGTTAAAACAAAACAAAGTATTATTATGAAAACAGTGATGTACAAACAGCACATACCTACATAAAGTGGATATGCCTCTTCCGCTAAAATAAACAGTAGTGTAGCTAATAAAATAAAAAGTACTTGCAATGTAACCATCATTATTTTCACAAAGATCTTTCAAGGACGACATAGTTTATACTTCAGAAACATTTTGTACTACATAATTTTTAGGATTGTTTCAGGGTGTAATAGGAGAAGCCAGTGATTCATAGAAAAATTCATACCTGAAATGATAATCTCGGTGTAGGAATTTAGGGTCGATCTTAAATTCTAAATGCTGAGAATTGAATCTGAATCCTCCAAAACTTAGGACCATAGCTTGTAGGACACCAAAGGCACCATTAACTATAAATTTATGACAACCCTGAAAAAATGAACATACATATTCAGATTATTGGCAAATATGTGTAAGAATAGAACGACCCTGCCAGGAGCATGCCAGACACAGATGCACACAAACCATTCATGAGGAAATAAAGAGCTTTAAAGGAGAACTGTCAACCTTGAACTTTTAATTTAATAAACTTAAACAGACCTATTGTTATTTATATTATCTAGGTTTAAAATATGAAAAACTCCTATCAATTACCAAAGCAGTAATTTATCAACAGAAAGCTTTTTGAAATGATTCTCTTCATCTTCAGCATCACTTCAAAGGAAGTGGATATAAATATAAAATGATATTTAGTAATAGCATTCTTTTAGTAAATAATTGCTAAGGTGAATGAAAGGGGTATTCAATATTTTAAATCTAAATTCTGATTTGATCACAGTTCTGCTAGTAGTTAAGACTTTTGTTGTCAAGTACATTCCATAAAATTATTTATTTGATATAAATTTTTTCATGATTAGGACCAGAATGGAATTACAATAAAAATTAAAAAAAATAGGACAAATTGATTGAAGAAGAGAAAAGGAAGGCTCACTTCTGTGTTAAACCGAGTAAAAAAAAAAAAAAAAAAAAAAAAAAAAAAAAAAAAAAAAAAAAAAAAAAAAAAAAAAAAAGCCGCTTTTTTTCAAATTGGTTCATCAGCCATAAATTGTTCTATTTCCGATTAATTTTGAATGAAATACATACCCAACTTATCTTGCTAACCTATATTCCTTTCAAATTATTGTTGACTAATGTTTCAATAAATATTAACCCTTTCAGGAACTTTTATATCACAAGCAAAATAACCTACCTATAACTATGACTATAACGTAGGCTATAAATACCAATGTTCGATAATTGGTGTTGATATACCTAGGGTTTTCAGACACTGGAATTCTATTAGAAATACTATTCAACCGAAAAAGTATTGAAATGAGATTCGAAATCAGTAACTATCATACCATGCCAATAGGATTAGGAATAAAAGATAAATCATGATACGATGAAAATAAGGATTCAAGCACTCAAATAATTATCACTGTGATGAATAATTTATTTCACAAATTGATACATGACTGCTTACAATAATTGTACTAATGAACGCCCAATTATATACAATCAGGTTGATGTATTGGGATGGTGCACACTGTGACGTATTTTGTGGTAAATGTATTCTGAGGCTCAAGCAAACAATTCAGGCGGATTTATGAATGATAACCACCTTTGCAGTCTGAAAATAGAGGTAAACCAATTAACTTCCTGAAAATGTACCTACATTGTTTTTTTTAAACCTTTTGGCGCCAGAGTCCGCATATATGTGGAGCTACCTAGGTGAATGTCACTGCCGGTGTCCGCATATATACAGTTTGCTTTTCGTTTTAATATGACGTCACTCCATTCATTTTTCCCTCCCATCATTCATGGTTTTTCGGACTTGGAGCGGTAGTTGGAAGACTTTGGACTGTGTTTACATTGAACATTCGACATTACCACTTGCCCTTTCGTACGAGTTTGTCTTGTATTATTCCATCCGTGTAATTTTCTGTGAAACTTCGCCAAGAAATCGCCGTGCTTTTTTCACGGACGAAGAAATGATTGAACTTGTGACGGATGCTAACAGTGATGAAGACTACAGCAATTTTTCTGACGAGGAAGAATGCCTAGAACTTGCGGAACGGGTTTTACTGGATATTTTTACGTGATTGAATAATGTATGATGTAACGAACATTATCTCAAAATTTGGTGAAATTTGAACGAATTTTGAACCTGTAATGCTTCTTAGAAGATAGGCGGAACGGGAGAGTGAAAAACGCAAAATAAGTTAGGACAGGAGAGCTGTCTTGGTCCGAGCAGGCCTTTTAAATTCAGGACTGGGGAGCCGCGTGGGCATTTAAAAGTTAGGCGCAGAAAAGGTAATGAAAGGCTTGTTCATTGTTTTCCATGTGATTTGTATGATATTCCATTAGATATGTCAAAGATATTGATGATTAACAAATGACAAAATAATGAAGGTACCTACCTACTTTTCTGTGTCTGCAAAGGGGCGATCTGTGGCATCAAGAAACTGTGCACAAGCTTCGCGTTTCAAGAAGGCAAGCATTGGGAATCTTACATGACTATAATGTGATATTGTACCTACCTACTGAAATCAATCATAAATATATGCAATTTATCAGTAGACATCAGTATCATAAAGAAACTAGAAACGAAAACTAGATGTGGTGGTTGACGGTTAGAGAGCTACGTAACGTAATTTGATAACAGATGAATAGAGAAAGCCTTTGAGTAATAATAATGAGAAGAGAGCGGTCATATTACGCAATCTAGCTGATACCATAAATAGCTTGTAACTACACTGGAGTGTGGTAAAGGTAGAGCCACCGTCAAAACCCAAACATTCTCTCCTATCTAGTGAACCTTCCTTTTCTCTTCCTCCGTGCTATAATGCACAGTATACTTTGTCATCATGGAATTGAACAATTTGCTTGGCATCCAGGGAGGAGCTCAGTAGTAGCAAATCTGAAAACATTGAGTTCACAATATAGCCCTCCCAATAGGGTGGAAGGAAGCCCAACTTCTCGTATCACAATGGGAATTTTTAGGATAAGTAGTTCATTAGGGCCTGTGTGAGCCACCCCTTGTGGCAGCTAGAGAATCGATCAATGGTCACTTTAATAAAAAACGGAAGTTAAAGAAGAACGTTGTCTAATTCCACGAAAATAAAGAGTTACAAAGTTAGATCGATTTCGATGGTTAGGTAACTAACAAATACTTGTTTGTTGAACAAACAATAAATTGTTTGTTACTGATGATGACCTAACCATCGAAATCGATCACACATTGTAACTTTTATTTTTGTGGAATTAGACAACGTTCTTTTTTAACTTCCGGTTTTTATTGAAATGGGTTTCCACAACGTCATCGCGAGTGATTTAGTTTGTTTGGACGCTGTAAGCTACACATATTAGACAAATCCACTCACCTGCTTTTCCAGAGTCAATAGCCAAAGTGACACAGCATCAGAAACTTCCTTGAAAGTCTTCAGGTCCTTCCACAAATTTACTGCAGGTCTAAAAATCAAGAGGGCGCCAATGAATAATACCGTGCTTCCAAACATAAACAGTTATTTACCTGAAGTATCAACTGTGTACATTCTACCGAGCATTAAATGAGATAGGTCCTTAATTCATGTTTCACATTTGATAATAAATGATGGAACCCTTCAGATAATCAAAATGTTCAAAATAATAAATAGGGCGCTACCCTGCAGTTCCCCAGAACACCGTTAAAAATAAAGGAAACCAACAAGGTGGAAAAAGATATAGATACATTCAAAAAATTCAACTCATAGCATTTCAAACAGATGCTAAGAGTAAACGACACCTTTAAGAGAACCAGATGGCTGCCGAGGTTGATTTATAGCTACTGTGGGACTTGCCCACAGAGAACATCACCCCAAAATCTGCAAGAGCTTAGTGAGATTCATAATGATAAAAAAACGATCAAAGTAAGGCTTAGCAAAATTGTTAACATTTTAGAGAGAGAAAGAGAGAGAGGGAGGGAGGGAGGGGGGGGAGAGAGAGAGAGAGAGAGAGAGAGAGAGAGAGAGAGAGAGAGAGAGAGAGAGAGAGAGAGAGAGAGAGAGAGAGAGAGAGAGAGAGAGAGAGAGAGAGAGAGAGAGAGAGAGAGAGAGAGAGGAGTATTTTCATTGAAAAATGAGGATATTCCAATGGGCCTAAAACTTTAGAAGACTAAGAGCCTTTCACACTATGAGGTTGAGCTGAAGGCAACAACCACAACAAGTTGATGTGGTGGTACTCATGAATGCGATTAATAGTCCAGACAATGAATAATTATTATGTAGGGAAATGTTTAGAACACAAAATTCGACTTCCATAGTCTTGTTAAGACTAGTACGAAGGGGACATCAAAATAGGGCCTAAAACTTTAGAAGACTAAGAGTCAACAACAGCATATCACAACAAGTTGATGTGGTGGTGAACTCCTAGTCCAGTGATCGTTTATTATGTAAAACACAGCATGCGGATCGAATGTTTAGAACAGCAAAAGTCCCCCCTCAAACTTTGTCACTTTACGTTTCAAGGTGGCAAGGTGGTTAAGATGGCTGCTTCCATAAATACTTTTTGTATATACAAAGTGTGGACTGTAAAAACCTTCTTTCTCACCTGGTTCCTCTTAGTGACATATTGAACTAACTCCCCACACAAGAAACAATTCATCTTGAAATCGAACTTAGGTACCTACTGCAGACCACACTACTGGTGTTTGAGACTGACTGACGTTGATGCCTCTCGTTCCTTCAAAGCCACAATCATGTCAGCCCTCCTGTAATTTTTTGTGCATAAAGTGAGGACAAGAAGTAGAGTCACATGGCTAGTTGGTTGAATTCGCCGTCACCCCCCTCATCGCTTGCTTTTTTAAAGAGAAATTATACCGTTAGCATTCACTATTGAAATATCTGTACTTGATTCACTCACCTCCTTATCATGAACAAAACACTTACTACTCATTGTGACTTTAAAACACTCATGACATAGTTAAATGAAACAACTCCATAAATTGTTTCAGTACTGAGCTTAAGAAAAAGTTGGAAAGAATTGAGCAGTTGTGACAAAGGGACAAAAATCACCCTTCCTAACTACTCTGACAAAACGAACAAGGAAACTGGAATGCAAATGAAATGGACTCAGATTGTTGAAACGGTGTAATGTCCAATCAAAACAAATTTATTCGTTCATCTTTTTCCATTGAAATGCCTACCATTTCTTTTTAAATTTTGTGAGGGAACCTGGTCAGTAGGCCCATAAGGAAATGTTCATAAATGAGTGTTTGTGTGACTTAGACAAACATTACGCACTTTGTGTAGTTAATGGTGAATATATGTCGGTCAATACACTGACTGGGAATGGTGAGAAATTGATAAATTCGAAAATCGAAAGTTTTCGCCAAACTTTGGATTATACGATTAATGCTAAAATGGCTACAACCTTTGAAGAAAGAAAAAAAACTATATATTTCTGAAGGAAATTTAATGCTCTATAACCAAATGACCGCCATATCTTTTTAGGAGGAGTTATCTGGTAAAATAGGGCGAAAAACGTGAGGAAAAAAAAGTGTTTTTTTTTTTAAATAATTGATTTTCATGAGTTGAAATCTCAGAGACTATACAAATATCGACAAAGCTGACAAAGTTGTCTGCTTCAATTTTGTATAGAGTGGTTATGCCACCAGGAGCTAGGAGTGGGGACTTTTGATATGTTTACCTCCATATTAGTCCTAACAAGACAATGAAGATAAATTTTGTGATCCAAACATTTCCCTCTACACCCATCTTTGAGCATTCATTGCCTGGACTAGTAGTTGAACAACATTTTAGACTTGGTCTGAGTGATGGGGTGGATGGCCAAGAGTCACTCACATCACGCATCAGCCTGCCAGCATCACAATCTACGTCAAGACTTAGCACAGAGTCTCACTGGAGAATTTCAGCAGTTCCTTGTAGTTCAACCTTTAAATGGTAATGTTTAGTAGGAAATGCAAAAATGATTGAAATGTCCTTATAGTCCTAAAGTCTCTGATAACTGAGGTCGTTGGATATAATATAGTGTTTGTTTTTGGAACATTGTCAGGTCCACTAGATTTTCAAACTGCAAAGGGAAGGGGGATGGATAGACAGGATGCGGTTTGCTCAGGCAACAGGACTTACTGTCCAATTTATGCAGTATTATTATATTTCTGTTTGACTTATTTTTGAAATAAACCGTTCAAGGGGATTAATTATGGCGAGATGAGGGATGAAACTTCGCTGTCATAGAAGTAAATTTGTTTTTTCGTCAAAAGGGCAACCTTTTAATACATTCATTACCTACTTTAGAACATGGCATTTGTCCACATATACTGAATACTTACAGTGTATGGTGGTTTCCTCCATAGCAACCTTCACTCACAGTTAAATAGTCAGCATTCTTTGGCGCAATATCAGTACTATTTGGAGAGCAGCATGAGGCGTTGTTGTGAAGTAATACATTGGACAGAACATAGTACATGGTTGCATTGATTTTTATACCATTCAACGCACCAGCAGCTTTAGAGTGACTGATAGAGAGACCAGTTTCCCATAAACTGTTCCAAGCATTAATGTGCTCTTGTTTGATTATGGCAAAACTAGTTGCAGTCGAATTTTTAAAAATCTGAAAAACATAAAAAAGTCTATAGAAGAAATAAGATAGAATAAAACTACGAGAACAAATCCAGAAAATAAGGTTGAAACTGCAGTTCAATTCAAAAAATGTATATATTTCAACCAAACTTACAGGGTATGTTCCAAAATAAGCGCTTATTTTTCTACGTAATAGATATTTAGTTCAATACATTTTCTCTGACAGGGCACCAGGATTTATATACCCTCATGATATATGTTTGCTCTATCTCTGAAGGACACTTCTCCACTGTCACCTTCACGTTCTTGGGGTAGGAAAACATTTTTCATCCAAGAATTTCTCCAATGAATTTTTTCCAACAGACTCCCCTAAGATTCATATTCGTTCCATATTTAAACTCTTGTATTTGTCAACCTAGATCTTTAATCTCCCTACCTATCTACTGAATTTAGAGTATCCTTTTCCTTACACACTGTACAGTTATTGATCTCAGTAGTTGCTGAAGTCTGTATATCCTTTTCCTGTGAGGTGCACGGTGATTGTACTAGTTGCTGAACCTCACTTACCTATATTCAGTACTGAGAACAAATGATGCTTGTTTGATCTTCAGTTCAAATCATCTTTCCTAGTATTCCTTCCACACCCACAATCTCCGCATTTAAACTATAATTTGCCTTGCATGAATATTTTCCCTGTGAATGGAATAACATCGTTGAACAGCACTGTTGCAATTTCCTTTATGAAATATTGCCTTTGGTTCCTAGATCAACAAATTCAGCAAAAAGAAGAGTAACCAATCATAAACCTTTCACCACCGGAAGGCAAAATCAATTAGCTTCCGAAGGCTGCTCCAAGAGGGGTCAAAAGCCATGCACCTTCTAAAGTCGGTCTCTTCTCCGCATCAAATGCAACACTTGCTCTCCCACTTTTGTATCAATTTTTATTAAAGAAAACGTTGAAATGAATCTGCATTTTAAAGTTTATATTTCGAATGGGCAGAGTGGGCAGAAACCCAAGATTCAAATAGCAAAAGTTGAATGTGTTAAGCTCCAGTTTTGCGCTAATTCTCCGTCTTGCGGCCGTTTGTGCTCTGCCGACACCATCTTTGACCACTGTGTCAGTTCTGACTTCACTCAAAGAGCCCAACAATGCGTGAATTTCGCCCTTTCAGTGACTGTAAGTTTAATTTACAATGACGTTAATTCAGCATGCAGAGGACAAGCCATGGATCAAGACAATTATCTCCGTTAAACACTCTGCAGTCATAGAGACATGGCGTCCCTACGGGAGTCAACTTGCATCTCGAACAAGTTGACAAGGTTTCTTCTCTGGTGAAACAACTCTACCAGCGAATATCAACCTGGATTATGACAATTCGCAAATACATGCCTGCCAAAGCTACTGACTTAGCCTCTGTCGTATCCTTCTATCAAGTAATAAGTGAAGGTGAAGTACTTTCTTGAGAGGTTAATGACTCCGACATGAATGAAGTGCTTTGGCTTAATTGGGCAACAGAAATAACGGAATTGTTATTCGATGCAAAACAGAAATTACGGGTCATGGAAGAAACTCTGCCCTCTTTCGCTAACAGAACTGAATTTCCATTGCACGAAGTAATGGCCCTTAAGAAGCTGTGAAGGTAATGAATCTTCTACTATCTACAGTTCCAACCAGGGTTGCCAGGTGTCCGGTTTTTCACCAAGCTGTCAGGACAAACATTTAAAGTCGCTATGAACGTCAAATGTCCGGGTTTTTCAGAAATTGAGGCAAATGTCGGGTTTTCATAGTTCTTATAGTAGGTTGCTATCCTACGAAATCAGCCATGACTTCTGGAAGACTTACCTACATCTTTTATTTGGCAATCGATGCTAGAAAGCTATCTAAAACTCAAAAATCATTTGAGTATTGCCCCTTTTATTGTGAGAAGGAACACTCTATCTCTTCTATTAGCGATTATTTGTGCATTCACTCTTTCAGTTGTAGTCTAAGGTCAATCTTGAAATATCGGAGATAATCCAAAGTTAATAGTTATAGACTTTTATGTTTCCCGACTACCTAGTATATCAATTACATAAATCTTATTTTATAAAAGGTATTAAAATACCTACAATAATTAGTTTTTTGTAAAACCAAAAAATGATTAAGTATTTTGAGCTGTTGATTGTTTAATTAAGCACCAACGTAAATTATTAATCAAAGAACTGACATTTGAAAATACCAGATCAAATTTAACCTCAGGTTCAAAGCTCAGGTTATAGCTTTACCCCCCAGGTTCCCATTGTATCTGTCACTGGGCTGACCTCATCTCAATCTCCTTCTTTGTTCTTAATCCAAGTAATAACCTATCTCTATTATATTATAAGAATGAAACTCTGTGTGTGAGTGAGTCTGGCTGTCGCTTTCATGGTCAAACGAACAAAGGGATCAGAACAGGTTTTTTTTTTTTTAAATCGTGACCAGAAATCTCCCAGTCAGAATATAGGCTACCGATTTTAAAATTTTCTAATCCCACCCGAACCATGGGCTGGAGGACGGGAGGAGGGTGAGAGACCCTTTTAATGCGAATTTTTTCCCCGAGTGCCTGATCTATCTGCTGCGACATTAAAATATGATCGAGAACACTTCATATGTCAGCAACAAAGTTACGTTTCAGGACCCGTAGAACTTGAGGTGCCGTCAAAGCTGCTGAAAGATGCTGTCTTCCCAGAGAAATCAGCGAAAGAATGGGGAAAATGACCAAAAAAAGCGTTCCCCGCAATGGGTTTTCCCACCTTAGACCAAGTAAATTTCGACGGTTTTTGCTCAGGTTGGTCTTAAACTGTTCGTTGAAGTTCCAATTTGATCCCATGCGAGTTTCAAGACATGACATTCGTTCTTTCCGATTGTAGTGAACGAAAATGTAGACGAAAACGTTGGTTTTTTAATGTATTCCGTTGAAACTTAGTTGATCTAAACTTTGCCTTCGTAACCTCTTGAAGGAAGGAATCTCTCTCTGTATGGAAGACATTTCAAAAGATTATTAGACAGAGAAAAGGAGAGCTCTTCAACGCAGATAAAATAATGGCCTACCTTTATTAAATCTAATAAACTTTTCGTGGTTTTATAAGATTTAATTTTATTGTAAGTAATTTACAACAGAAAAAACGTCTGCCAAGTAGGGAGGGCAGTAAACTTCCTCACAGATTGTAGAATTACCTGAAGAATTGAAATGTCCTTAAAACCAAACTTTTCGTGGTTCCACTTAGAAAATGCGGCAAATTATTACACAGCAATAAATAATGGCCTATCTTTATCATACGCAATTTTTTCCCCGAGCGCCCGATCTTCTGTCCTCTGCCACATTAAAATATGATCGAGACCACTTCGTATGTCAGCAACAAAGTTACGTTTCAGGACCCGTACAACACGATGGTGCTGTCAAACATGCTGAAAGATGCTGTCTTTTGGAGAAATCAGCGAAAGAATGCGGAAAATGACGAAAAAATGCGTTCCCCACTATGGTTTTTTCCACCGAGACCGAGTAAATTTCAACGGTTTTTGCTCGGATCGGTCTTAAAATGTTTGTTGAAGTTCCAATTTGATTCCATGCGAGTTTCGAGACTTGAAATTCTTTTTTCCGATTGTATTGAACGAAAATGTAGACGAAAACGTTGGTTTTTATAATGTATTCCGTCGAAACGTAGTTGCTCTGAACTTTGCCTTTGGAACCTCTAAAAGGAAGGGGGGAAAAGGAGAGCCCTTCTACGCAGATAAAATAATGGCCTATCTTTATCAAATCTAATAACCTTTTTGTGGTTCCATGTAGTTTCAAAAGATTTAATTTTTTGTGAGTAATTTCCAACAGAAAAAAAGTCTGCCAAGTTGGGTGGGCAGTATAACTTCCTTACATATTATAACATGGGCTGTAGGTCTCTATGGTATCCCTCTATACCCCATCGCATCTATACATTCCATACTGAGCGAGCAAAGCGAGCAACATTCCCTACCCACATCAGATTTCAACGAGGGTTTTCCTACACATATACAGCCATACCGAGCGAGTGAAGCGAGCAACATCCCCTACACATGTCGGATTTTAACGAAATTTTTCCTACACATATACAGCCACACTGATCGAGTGAAGCGAGCAACATCCCCTACACATGTCGGATTTCAACGAGGATATTCCTACACATATGCTGCCATACCGAGCGAGTGAAGCGAGCAACATCCCCTACAAATGTCGGATTTCAACGAGGTTTTTCCTAGACATATACAGCCATACCGATCGAGTGAAGCGAGCAACATTCCCTACCCAAGTCGGATTTCAACGAGGTTTTTCCTACACATATACAGCCATACCGAGCGAGCGAAGCGAGCAACATCCCCTACACACATCGGATTCTAACGAGGTTTTTCCTACACAAATACAGCCATACCGAGCGAGCGAAGCGAACAAGATACCCTACCCAAGTCGGATTTCAACAAGGTTTTTCCTACACATATACAGCCATACCGAGCGAGTGAAGCGAGCAACATCCCCTACACATGTAAAACCTACCCTTAGACTGTTTGTGAGCGATGCAAGCATTATCCCCTACACGTTTCAATTGTGCTACACCTCAACGGGGGGGCTTGCCCCCTCCCTCCCCGGCTGGACGTGGAAGCGAACCGGAGCGGCTTGTCTCTAATACACTGTACTGAGCAGAAATTTTCGAACAATAAAATATAGTTTTCTTCCCTAATTAGCAATGTAAAATTAAAATTGATTACACTGTTGGAAAGTTGAAATCCTGGTGCAGTTTTTACCATTCTTGCATCTTGGAAAAATATTTGTTCTTATAGTTCAATTTCCGATTGAAAAAACTCGCGGTTTCCCAAATTATGTAAATTTTTCTTTTCAGAGGGCTTTTTCATGGTCTCAAACCTTAATTCTAAAAAAAGTTCAGGACTCTACCGGATTGCAAATTTAATGGTCTTAACGGTATCCTCAAATTTGAATTTACACAGCATATTAAGGGAGTTATGACCAATTTAAAGATGCAAGGTCAAAATCATGAAAAAGTGTAAAATTTAAAAAAATCATTTTTCAAGCGGGTTAAAATAAATTGTTAGGGACAAATAAAGTTGTAGCAAATTAGTGGTAGAATCGACTCCTGCAGTTTGGCAGACCTGTTTTGTGTATACCTCGTATACGTATACTATTCACTACTTGTAATGAAACATGTATGATTCGATGATAATTAGGTAAAAACGAAAGTTCTGTTAAAAGGTAGGATGAAGGTTAGGCACTAAATTTTGTAGCAGCTATCAACAACCAACGACGCGTATGTGAGCTTTCAATATCTTCAAACAAACCTTGGAGAAAATATACAACAAACCCATGACAACCCTCTTCAACTCTGGGACTCACCAAAAATCTTTATTGGAATAAATCCCATAGTTTTTTGGATGTCGATGATTACAATTGTGTCGAGACAATAATTAACAATTTATTGTGAAAATCCAAATTCAAGGGTCAATGTGACTAAAACTTGGCTCTTACAGTCGCTCATGTTTGAGACGAGCGTGATGCTACTGTTGAAGGACTCCAGCACACAATGTTCTATCAACAGAGCCACCATTAACTCCATATTTTCATTGGTACCATCCAATACCAAGTAAGCCGAACTTTTACTTACCTCTAGACATCGATCTTCAATACTAGTTCTTTTTTCCTTGTAGCTTCCAGAAGACACTGTTTCGTAATAAATGATAGTTGGGATTCCAATCATCACTGATTTGCGAGGTTCAATCTGTATGCATGGAAAAGTCAATTTCTATAAATACTACGACGATGCCAAGATTTTGAAAGCAAGATTGGTAAGTGGTAAATTTAATTAAAATGAAAAGTACTATGTGCATTATGAGATTCAATAATAGTTGAACTAATGAGCAATGTAATTATAATGTAAGTTATCCAATCACAACACCACATGGAATTCCAATGCAGCTGACAGGGATAACTTTCAACCTTCCTTTCATATATTGGAGAGGTCCTTTAAAGAGTGGAGGTTTATATCACCAATAAGACTGAGGGGGGGGGGGGGGGGGTCCAGGATAAATAGAAAGATTAATAATAGTATGGATAAAAACCGTTAAATATTTTTTTAAAGCGAATTATGAATTTTCATGGAAAATATTGCAATTGAAATGGCTCAACTTCAAAATGAATCCAACTTTTTACGTAGGATATTACATGATATTCCAAAGGATATGATATCTATCCTTAGAACTGAGTAGACAAATCCGTTCTTTCTGTTAAAAATGTTCATGCAGAAGAAAAAGTTGAGCAAATATTGATAAAGCATAATAGAAAATCACTTAAAGGGGACTAGGGAGGCTCAATAAAAATATTTACCTATTTATATTTTAATTTTATTATAAGTCGCCAATTTGTGAATATTATAAGATTAATGGCAAGTCTGTATTCCATATATTTACAACGATTCGAATTTTCAAAGTTAATGTCCTCCTGGATTGTAACTCAGTGCATAATATCCTCCTCTTCTGTAAACCTCTCTTCCAATGTTTAAAGTGCTCTGCTTTGGAAGGACCTTTTTTGAAAATTTTTATGACAAATCGTTTCAAAAAAGGACCAAGAAACACCCAGCAAAAAAAACATGAAATCAACGAAACACTCAACTGTGTACGGGGGGGTTGACAGCATAACGCAGGATAAATTCGTTTGTTAGAGGACATTATCTAATAATCTAATATTGTTAGAAATTATATAATGACACCATCTAAATGTTATCAGACAAAACTAGTAACAACCGGGAGACTTCAACATAATAAGGTAAGTCAAATATTAGACCGTAAAACAAAGAAACGTGATTTTTTGTCAATAAAATGAGATGATTTCATTTTACAATTAGGAGCTAAAAATGCTTCAATCAGCTAATGGTGCAGCTTTTGGGGTTATACATTCCCTTATGAATTTAATGACATATAATAAGAAAATGTACTAATTTTTAAACGTTAAAATATGTGACAGTTCCCGCGAGATCCAAGGAAATGCGCTGCCGTCGCTCTGTTGTTTCCCAACAGGCGTCGGGCGCTTACTCCCGTGTTTTCGAAAGCCCGCGTTTGGCGATGGATGGGTGATCCAAGAACTGGAAAACCAATCTTCTCCGAACGTAGCATATATGCTATTAGTACAATATGTATCTCTTATGGTACTGTCACACCCCTCTCTATCTATGAGTGTGGATTTAGGCCCCCATTGCACCTCCGGCGCGTCTAAGTTCATTACAAATAATGAGATTAATTAGAAGTATACAACATCAAGATACAGCATGTTTTACTATAGTTCACCAATTTGTGAATATTCTAAGATCAATGGCAAGTCTGCACTGCATCTATTTACAAGGATTCGAATTTTCAAAATTAATAACCTCAAAGGTAAATCTTCTTGGCTGGGCGAAAGTAACTGTAATTCGTTTTTATTTAGGAATATAATTTAGAACAATAAATTTGTGAATGATGAATATGGATGGCCATTGCCAGTACAGCAAGATAATACCAAGTATTTAATTATAATAATTGCTAGCCTTTTAGATGAATATAATATTAATTTGTGAGAGTCCCAGATTTTGTCATATTCGAAATCAATGTAAGATTGTCTAATGAGAATTATACTGGTACCTTCATTTGTGATACTGATTTCCTCAGCAGGCATAAAACAATATCCTGATCTGAAGATGTTTGGTCACCTCCAACCACTCCAGATATCAAGTGATATGGGCTTTTCTCAGTTTTAGATTCAAGAACCCTGGAAATCATAAAAAAAGCGTGAATAAACAAAAACAGATAACAATTAATGAAATGAAACAATGAAAACAATGAAAAGAAAGGTACAAAGTATTAAATACATTTCATCCGAACTTTTTCCAAGTAATAATTTACTATTTATAACAATCATTAGTAATATTTAATGTTTTAGAGTTCTTTGCGAAATTTGTAACATTAAATTTATGATAGGTATGTATACAAACTTTTTTCAAATAATATTCCTACAAGATAATAAATTATCCGATTGTTGACCAATTTTCAAAGTATACCTATATTCTTAAATGTGTATAGGTACCTATCACCTTCTCGTATATTTTTTTTACACAAAAGAACCTCCTCTCCAGGGTCAGATATATGCTTGAAGGAAAAATTCTTTTTCAATATGAAAAAGTTTGTTTACAAAAAATTGTGTCCAGTATGGGTGCTTAAATTCAATTAAGTCGACCACTGAAAAAGAATTTTAAAAGGAAACAACTCACTAAATCTCGCTCATGAGGTCATGATTGGTACTTTTTAAATGTTCTAACTAGGAAATCTATCTAGAAATGCACTAAATCTGCAGCTTTCAAGCACGCCGATTGAAGCTGGAGGTAGAACATGATAAGAGGAATAATTTGCTAGCAAGACACCTTTATTAATGATTTCTTTAGATATATGTTATTCGTGTCCCGATTCGAATCTAATTCAATGGAAAATATTGTTCCAATAACAAATTTAAAAACATAAAACTTGAAACAAAAAGAAATTGAACCGCAAGAGAACCGAAAGAAAACTGAACTGTCAAGAAAATACTAACTGGCAGTCAGCATTTCACTTGGCAGCAAAATTTTAACAAGTACTCCATACCTCCCGTTAAAACTATCCACTGAAATCAGCAATTGAAAAAGCTGACATCAAAAATTAAAAAAAAGATAAACAAGTCCTTGGGGAATATTAATTGTGCTTGAAACGATTCGCAAGCTGACCCTTCATATGCTTAAGACCACTTAAATCCCAAATCTAGTCATTGGATTAATTTTCTGTATTGGAATACATTTATACAACTCTTATCATGCAAGGTTTAGTTAATGACAGACTGTGTTTTTGCTTCATTGCAATTTCAACAAGAATATAATTTTTGAAACACTGCAATGAAGTAATATGAAAAATATATATCACACACATTAATGAGGAGTAATGTTTAACACACCTGACTAATCTTGAATTAGCTGAGGGCCACAAATTCAGGACAGGATCCATCAGTTGCAATGGGATGTTTTTATCTGATGGGTTGACTATCCGCATTTCCTGGATCAGTAGATTAGGCCTACTTCTATGAGCATAGATATATGTTGATGCGAGAAGCCCACTGGAGAAGCATGTGTATTTGTGTACAATGCCAGTGACAAAGTGGGTCACGATAGCTTCATCCATATCATTACCATAATTGCTAACGATGTTCACTATAGGTGACCACCCAACGCTCAAAGACAATGTTCTCGACTTTCGTAGATAAATGCTAGGCGATTGGGCTAATGTAAGAGCAAACAATCCGTTCCCCACCATTGGAATGAATCCAGAATTGTCTGCATCTTCAGTTTGCAAGTCATTGTAAATATTTGCATTTCCTTCCGCTTCTTCAAAGTGAAATGGCAGAAGTCTGTCTTCCATACATCTTTGTACTGAAACTGAAGAGAAAAATAAAACAAAAAATAATTAGATGAATTAAAAGAACAATAATAAATAAATAGAATGAGAAAAATTAAAATCACTAAAAAATCATGAAAATGAGGTGAGAAACATAATGTACATTTGATGTTGCTGGTTAAAGGGAACATTTGAGATTGACGAAGTTTGAATTGAGTTTTTCCAATATGCATTCCTGTTTCATAGCAGTAATTTGATTTAGCTAACCCAGAATATTTATTTATGGTGTCGAGGTAAATTTTACAACTTGGGTACGTGTAGTGTCACTTACCAAATCGGTAGGTAGGGAAAGCAGGGGAGTTGAGTAAGAAAATGGAGATACAGCTCAAGATTCACCCGTCTTTTGGTCTCAACTGACATCTCAGTGTCAGGTGATGGGGTTTCGAACCTTCCCGTGTAACCACCACCAATCGTTGGGTGCTCAACCCCTCAGCATCCTCTTGTCTGCTGCTCTTGATAATCAAGAAAGAGCCTTTTTCTTTCCCCCATTTTTTTCGCCACAAAATCAGGTTCATCACGAGATTCAGAGGATGGTAGGTCCTGGAATATTGGTCTATACAGCATATTCCAGGTGTCTAACAAATCTACCAACCAAATTTCAAATCAATAGCTTCAAAATTGTGGCAAAACAGGCCGACACTTTTTTTTTTTCTTTTGTACAAAACTCCCCTCAAAAGCGGAAAGGGTACACCATGAAACAGAAAAATAAATTAATAAAAAGTGGGGAGGACGCCCAGGTTTAAATGACGCTAGCTCCAGGGATGAGGGAAGTTGCAGAAGGATGAGGAGGAAGAATGGGATGAAAGGAAGTGCCCTTATAAAATGATGACCAGATCAAGTAAGAACCCCTTAGGACACGGGTGGTGATACCATAGAGCACTCCCGCCGAGATGCCCAACTCGATTAACTCCATGGCACTTTTCCCGCACCACATCCCGCACCATGAAATGGTCGCAGCCATGACCTTGATGTTATTGGTCGCCACTCCTTTTAGCGACTACTCCTTGAGCAATTCACCGAGGCGACTAATGAAGCCACCCGGACCGAGTGAAAATGGCGAAAGTCACGGGCCCCAATGCCCTCTGAAGCCCATTCCACCCACTGGGAAGAAATGAGGTGTACAAAGCACTGCCAACATTTACCGGCAGTCTACAATCTACTGACTCATGCAGTGCAGCAGCAAACTCAGCTTATGAGTGAGGTGTTCCTTGACCGCACCACAACAACTGCTGCCTGACAAAGTCAAGGTAAGCAGCAGTGCGGTCAACCTCCCAGCTCGAGCTCCTAAGAGCAAGCAGACACAGGCGGTGTAGGGATGGGATGCTGGCCAACAGAGAGACAATACTGAGCCCACCGGCCTTGATCGAGATCTGGCTAGCTGCTCAGCAAAGGCATTGAGGGTGATCTGCAAGCCCTCACAGGTTTCTACAAGCAGGAAAACCTCAACGGCAAAATCGAATGATTCCACTCACACCCCAGGGGCAAGATCGAACCCTATTTTAGCTGGCAGCTTACCCAAGGCAGTACCCACGACAAGGTTGAAGAGGAGTGGTGACAGAATGGGCAACATACTCAATTAAAAGAGCCAGTGCCCCGACACCATAAAGACAATCGGTCAGGGCAAACTGGCTTACAGTGTAAAAGGCCTTAGCAACGTCCAGAGCAGCAAGATGGAGCTGCCGTTTCTTTATACGGGCCTGCGAAATGAAAGTTTGGAGAACTGTTAGGTTCTCTGCTGTGCCATCCGCTGGCTGAAATGCTCTCTGGATGTCACTTGGAAGCAAGATTCCAGAATCTTTTGAAAGTGGCGGAAAACTACAGACTATATTGAAATTGGGCGGTAGTCTCCAGGCCTACTTCCTCCTTTCTTTGGGATGAAGATGGTCTGTGCACGGGTCAATGCTTTTGGAGGTCTTGCCCACAGGAGTAACAGGTTGAGGATGAGCAGCTTAACATTATTTGGGGATTTATTCCAGCATCGTGCAGAAATACCATCAGGTCCAGCAGACGTGGAGTAGTTGACACACCACTTATGGGCCTCGTCATGAAGCACCGGTGTGCACATAATGCTGCGTAAGAAATCCCTGGTGGAAGCTGAGGGTACCATCGGCTCACCAGGTTAGTGGCTGGGAGCACTCAACAGTGGCTCCCAAAATTCCACAAACTTCGGGAGAGGGGGCAAAACTTGTCCATCCCCAGCTCCCTCCAGTACCTCTGCTGCTGCACGAGCCGGATACTTCCTCCACAAGTTATGGACCCAATGGTATTCTCGCCTCCTTGCTCTGCGACCTCCACGGGGCACCAATGCAGGAGGATTTCCTACCTACTGCTCCGCCACAGTCACTCTCTAACCTGTGGGAAGATCCTCTGTACATAAGGCTTGACCTCATCATCCAAGCCAACAGGCCCCTCAACAAGTGCCTCGCCAGTTCCTGCAGCTAGGCACTCTCATAACCTTCAATACTGCCTACCTGCTCCCCGAGCCTCAACACTTCGGTCTTGAAATCTCCAAGAAGACCGGGGGAGGATCACTGAAGGGTGGGCTGCTGTTCGACGCGGAGTTGCGGGAGAGGCCCCACTGCCATTTGCCTGGATTGCATCCTGGACAAGCTGCTTATAGTGGGGCCTCAGGCGAAGAGATTGGTTGGCAGAAAGCGTCGCATGGGACAACGTTCTTAGAAAAAAAAACATTAATATGCCATACCCCATTATGCACAAATCCTCAGAAGCATACCTCGGCCGCTCTCGCTCTATATCAATTGCAGCATTGGCCTGTACAGGATGCTTCTGCCAGACATGGGTTTGGAACTGAAGGCTCTCTCACAGTGGGCACGCTGGTGGGCATCTCCAGGGGCATTGGATGAGGAAAAAGGATAAAAAGACAAGGATGAAGAAGGAGAAGAGGAAGGCCGACGCCCCTGCTGTTTGTGCCCCCAAACGCCTCCCCTAGAACCCTGCGTGCCAATGGGCCGGCAAGCGCGTTCACACAAGCCAGCTCACACACACACACACACACACACACACACACACACACACACACACACACACACACACACACGCACGCACGCACACACGCACGCACACACACACACACACACACACACACACACACACACACACACACACACGCACGCACACACACACACACACACGCACGCACGCACACACGCACACACACACACACACACACACACACACACACGCACACACACACACGCACGCACGCACGCACGCACGCACACGCACGCACACACGCACACACACACACACACACACACACGCACACACACACACACACACGCACACACACACACACACACACACACGCACACACACACACACACACACACACACACACACACACACACACGCACACACGCACACACACACACACACACACACACACACACACACACACACACACACGCACGCACGCACGCACACACGCACACACGCACGCACACACGCACACACACACACACACACACACACACACACACACACACACACACACACACACACACACACACACACACACACACACACACACACACACACACACACACACACGCACACACACACACACACACACACACACACACACACACACACACACACACACACACACACACACACACACACACACACACACACACACACACACACACACACACACACACACACACACACACACACACACACACACACACACACACACACACACACACACACACACACACACACACACACACACACACACACACACACACACACACACACACACACACACACACACACACACACACACACACACACACACACACACACACACACACACACACACACACACACACACACACACACACACACACACACACACACACACACACACACACACACACACACACACACACACACACACACACACACACACACACACACACACACACACACACACACACACACACACACACACACACACACACACACACACACACACACACACACACACACACACACACACACACACACACACACACACACACACACACACACACACACACACACACACACACACACACACACACACACACACACACACACACACACACACACACACACACACACACATTTCTTTTTTTTCTTTTTTACAAAACTCTCTTGAAAGGCGGAGGGGGCACACCATTAAATTGAAAATAAAATAAAATAAAAAAGTGGGGAGGACGCCCAGGTTTACCCAACGGAGTGCGGGCCACCTCCCAGCTCGAGCCCCGAAGGGCATGCAAGTGCTGGCGGCATAAGATTGTGATACTGGCCGACAGAGAGACAATACCGAGCCCACTGACCTTGACCGGTGCATGGATATAGGCACTTAGGAAACCGGGTGGGAAGCCTGGCCAAGAGCGCACAGCAGAGCAAACTTCACGGTCTAACTCAAGCAGCCTCCCCGCAGTAAGCCTACCAAAGACTAACCCATACATTAGCTTTGGAGGTAGGTACGTGCGAAGGAGGCACAGCTTCTGCTGTGGCTTTAATGTTGCCTTTGTGACATGAGCCAGAGTTCCACCAAGGTCCACAGTCCACATGGCTTGCCGCAATGGTGGCCACACCCATGAAGTCAACTCCAAGGTACCACCAAACCTCCAGCACGGATCGGGTGGGGATGGGTGACTGTCCTATGACAATATACCCTTCATCCACCACCTTCACCTGATGCTTGTGACCCGATGGGACCAAGGAGACTGTCCCACACTTAGCTGGGTTAACCACCAAACCACACCTGGCTAGCAAAGTCATTGGGGGCGATCTGCAAGCCATCACAGGTTTCAGCGAGTAGGATGACATCATCGGCAAAAGCCAATGCACCTACTCGCACCCTAGGGGCGAGATGAAACCCTATTTCAGCTGGCAGCTTATCCAATGCGGTATCTACGACCAGGTTGAAGAGGAGTGACGACAGAGGATCCGCCTGGCGTACCCCACGCCCAATGACGATATCCCCTGACATCTCGCCTCATGCCTCGAGGACCGTCATGCCTTCATGGTACAGACAGGCAACATAACTCCCAACTCGCTCAACTCTGAGGCGATTTTTCCATATCACATCCTGCGCTAGGACACTTGATTAGGATCTCGATGTAATTTGTTGCCATTCCTCTTACCTTTGATACTGCTTGTTGCAGTTCAATCCTATTGTACATATTTTCATTTTAGACTGCAACGTCTGCTCAATGTCCATGCTGTCACTTCAATTGAAATATAAACTATTTACTTTGCACTTTACAAAAATAATCCTTTAGGAACGGAAATACAAAAAAGGAATATCTGAAATTCTATATTTTGGATTTATTTTACTTCTTCAAAGCAGTCTGCCCATTATGGACAAAGTGCAGAAGGTGGATTTCAAGAATGTAGGGTGAATGTCCGGAGCAATCAGCCCAAAACCATGCATCAGAAGATTAAAAAAAGTCCAGATTGTACCTAATTTCCCCTTGACCCATCGGGAATTGGCAATGAAAACAGTTTATATGATGTTCAGTTTAGAACTTTCAGTGCATCAAAATAATTTAGCTTTGAATCATTAACATTCATCATCAGATGAAAACTCATAGGTATATGGGTACAAACATTTCTTTCTTTCTACTAAACTGCATGACTGGTTGACTTTATTCGTACCAATTAAAAAGAAGTCATTCAACATATTACAGTGACAGATTATAAATAAATTCCTTCTGATCTTTACCTGGTCGTTGAGATGTCTGACTAGAATTGGAAACATACAATGTTCCATGGTACCAGAACTTCACCAAAATTAGTGTCACAAGGAGACTAATAAGGAATTTCCTGCACCTAAAATAGAGTTATTTTGTTAGTGAGAAATCAAAAAACACCAATAAAGCTGGAATAAGTCGAAAAGATTCAAAGTCCCAAATAAAAATTAGATTTCAATAACATACATGGTTGGTGTGTCATGTAGAAACTAGTTTACTGTGGTACGATTAATCCCTTACTAGAATAATTAAATATAAATATTCCTTCCTAGTCCATATTTATAATAATCACCCTGAGTACCAGTGAAATACGTCAAGCCTTGAGTCACAGCATTACAATGGAATGAAGTTGACATTATTAGTGACATATGGTATTAGAAAGCGAACTATGGAGGCTTGAACTATGGTATTAGAAAGTTCCAAAACGATAAAGCAGTTACACTATGGAGACTTTAGATTTCTTTATTAAGGGCGACCAAAAGTGGATGCCTATTTGATAAGATCAATTTGATGAAATAGGGACACATCTAAAGCTGCCTATCTAAAGCTAGGCGCAATTTCCTCATGAAATAATTTTGCGAGAGAATTGCGCCTAGTGTAGAGATGCCTCTCCCCATAGTAATTGTGGGGTGAGGGCCCTCGCTGTGAGCCAGAGCTCAGTCGGTTTTTATCCATGAATCAAAGGGCTTTTGCTCAGTGAGTTTCGCTTAGTGTAAACATGGCCCTCATAGTTACACAAGGGATGAATCAAGGATACTGCTTGCAGCTCATTAATGACTCGCCCCAATCATGCTATTTTTGCTCTGAATCGTGCTCTGTTTAGGGTAGTACGACATTTCACTCGAAGAGAGTGTTCCATCAGAGTGGCTTTCCCAAGGGAGTTTCGCTAGTTAACACCTAGCCAAAGAGTAACTTCGATTCACTGGCAGAAGTTATTCATGCCGAAGGTAACCATGAATATGTACTTGTTCGGTACCCTGATGGTGGGGAAACGTTAAGTTTCAGCTCGATACCTGGCACCAACAGGGTCGACCCTCTCTACCAGAAGAAGACCTACAACTATCCTTAATAGAGATGTGTAACTCAGGAGCAACTGGATCTGAAAGAGTGGCTCTCTCAAATGAAAGGGAATCAAGTGAACTGGATCACAGGGAGTTGGCGTTCAGAGCTGGGTGAGATGGATACCCAGATCGGCAACTCTGAGTCGCTCTCCCCCCTTCCACCATCATAGGTCAGAGAAAGAGCTGTAGAGGTCAATCAACTGAGCTGGAGGTGGAGCGCTCACTGCTCAGGTAGATGTCATTCAACTGAGCTAAAGCTGGAGGGCTGTCTCCTCCCTCTGACTCCTTTCCCCGCTCCATAGAGATGGGTCGTTCCAATAAAAATCTGAAACCGGTTCATGGGTTCCAGTTTCCTCACCGGAACTAAGATAGGTCACTACGCCTCTGTCTGTAAATCCTCCAAGCCCAAAACGAAACCCAAGTCAGCTGCTACGTCACTTGCGACTACTACTATAGCCTCTGCATCTTCACTTCAACAGACTAAAGTACATATTCAGGTAAACAAGATACACACTGAGGCGTTAATCGACACTGGAAGTTCTGAAACTTTCATTTCAGATGATTTCTATACGAAAAACAAGGATAAATTCAAATTGTACCCTACAAATAGTACAGTGTCTATGGCTTCAACTTTGCTTAATACTAAGATTAGTCATAACACATGGGCCACATTAAACATTCTCGGACATCAACACAATAGAGTAAAATTAAGTGTACTACCTAATTTATGCGCTAACGTAATTGTAGGTCATGATGTCTTGAACAAGCACTCTGAATTGAACGTTTCATTTGGAGGTACAAAACCGCCTTTGAAAATATGTTACCTTGCCCCTTCCAAGATCGACCCACCTCCACTATTTGAATATCTGTCAAGAGATATCAAGCCAATTGTAGTGAAATCTCGCAAACATTCTGTAGAAGACAATGAATTTATAAGGAATGAAATAGAAAAACTTTTAGCTGATGAAATAATTGATCCCAGTCGATCACCCTGGCGCGCACAAGCATTTGTTGTGAAAAGCGAAAATCGCAAAAAGAGAATGGTCATAGACTATTCTCAAACGATAAACCAGTTTACCTACCTCGACGCTTATCCTTTTCCAAATCTTGAGTCTATCGTTGAGAAAGTCGCTAAGAACTCCTACTTTCGCACAATTGATTTGAAAAGCGCGTACCACCAAGTACCCCTCCGCCCTAAAGATCGACCCTATACAGCTTTTGAAGCTTGCGGGAAGCTTTACCAATTTCGTAGGCTTGCCTTTGGACTTACCGACGGAGTCCCAGCTTTCCAGCGGGTAATCGATGACATAATTTCGAAAGAGGAATTATGTAAAACATACGCATATCTCGACGATGTGACAATTTGTGGTAAATCTGAGCATGACCAAAACTTAGCAAAATTTATGCGTGCTGTTAAGAAATATGGTCTAACGATTAATGAACATGAAAGCCACTATTCACTAACATCCATCACGTTACTAGGCTGCAAAATAGAAAATCATACAATTGCTCCAGATCCGGAACATTTGATGCCATTGCTTACGTTAGCCATTCCAGATAATGCCAAGTCACTTGAGCGAGTACTCGGAATGTTTGCTCACTATGCTAAATGGGTTCAAAATTTTACTGATAAAGCTAAAAGACTATTCAAGACAAAGATTTTCCCCATGTCAAAGAAGCCATTTCTGACTTCGAGATGCTTAAAGACGAAATTTCCAAGGCCGTGGTGTGTAGTATTGACCATAATATTCCTTTCGTAGTCGAAACAGATCCGAGTGATTTCTCAATTTCGGGAGTCCTGTCACAATCAGGTCAACCTGTAGCTTTTTTTTTTCGAGAAAATTATCCGACTGTGAGCAGAAACATCCCACTGTTGAAAAAGAGGCACTCGCCATCGTGGAAGCACTAAGGAAATGGAGGCATTTCCTTTTAGGGAGACACTTCTCAATTATAACAGATCAACGTTCCGTTTCATTCATGTTTAATAAAGCTCACAAGTCAAAAATTAAAACTGAAAAAATACATCGTTGGAGGCTTGAGCTATCCTGTTAGAAATTCGAAATTCTTTATCGACCAGGGAAAGAGAACCAAGTCGCTGACGCTTTTTTGAGGGTGTGCAGTGCACTCAACGCTGATAAATTACTCACCCTTCACAGTCAGTTATGCCATCCTGGAGTTTCGAGAATGGTTCATTGGGTGAGAACCCATAATCTCCCATTTTCGGTAGAAGAGGTCTGCAAAATGACCTTTTCTTGCCCTTCATGTGCTGAGATCAAGCCTAGATTTTTCAAAAACGTCTCAAGCCCCCTAATAAAGGCAATTCATCCCTTTAAACGACTAAGTATGGATTTTAAAGGACCATTACCGACCAATTCGCTCAATAAATATTTGCTTACTATCATAGACGAGTACTCCCGATTCCCGTTCGCCTACCCCTGCCCAAATATGAATTCAGCCAATGTAATTGAATGTTTGGTTGATTTATTTTCAATTTTCGAGCTACCCTCCTACGTCCACTCTGATCGGGGTACATCATTCATTTCCAACGAGCTCCGAACATTTCTGCACTACAAAGGTATAGCTACACCCACATCAAGCCTGTACAACCCGACTGGTAACAGTCAAATCGAGAGAGAGAATGGCACAATATGGCGCACCATTTTGTTAGCTCTCAAAACAAATAATATGGAAACTTGTGATTTTTAATTAGTACTCAAAGACGCCCTTCACTCAATTCGGTCCCTTTTATGCACAGCGACAAATGAGACCCCGCATGAAAGGATGTTGTCACATCAAAGAAAATGGTCAAATGGAAGCACGCTGCCTTCATGGTTACTGCCACCTGGAAAAGTTTTTATGAAGAAACATATTCGCAAAAGTAAGTACGATCGTCTGGTGGAGGAAGTAGACCTGATTCATGTCAATCCTCAGTACGCAAGGGCGAGACTAAGGGATGGCCGAGGAACTTCAGTTTCATTAAAACATCTAGCCCCAAAGGGGGAAACTGTGGTTGAAAATCATTTTCCTGACCTAACTCTCACCTCATCATCAGATCCTGATATCACTGCTGATCCTTTAGTATCATCACCAGACGGAGGTTTAGCAACAGAACCTGAAGAAGCAATCACCCCCATTGATGTCATTGAGCCCCTACGGCGATCAACAAGACCCAAGAAACTCCCCAGCAAGTTCACAGACTTTATTCTTTCATGAGGAGAAGAATGTGATGTGTTCCAGTATTTATGATAAGATCATATGATTGTTCGAGTTTCTAGTTGACCCAGTTCCCAAAATCATTATTCTTTCTATGTCGAATAAAGCCTTAAATCGCAAGGTTTTTCTTTACAGATCCCTCAACGTATCTGTACGGAGGGATGCGTCACCATAACGGATTGTCGATACCGCACGACGTATTGTGTTTTACGGATCTACTAGGAACTCTCTATTAATATACCTAATTTACCTTAACGGTGGCAGCCCCCCCCCCCCACCCCACGCCCCTTCTCAGCACACCAAGCGGTGATGGCCTGAAGCCGATTTCACATGAGCGTACAACCGGACAGACGGAAGGCCAAAAAATCCAGTGGAGGGGGCAGCGGAATGCGGCACGTTGTTCACATGAAACGGCACCTTGGTGAATGGAATCATAACTATCCTACTGAAACCCTTTCTGATCTGAAACCTCTACTTGAGGTTATCAACATTCCTGTCCAATGAGCTTGCACAACGCTCGACGACAAGCGGCGACGGTATACAAATTTCTACCGCCGACCTCCAACTGTCCATACCGTCAACATGGCAGCCACCATCCTCAACTGTTGTCCCAACAGCCAATCACATTGCGTTCCGTCTTTCCGTCTTCGGACATACCGCTCCATGTGAAAAAGCCAAATTCACATGGGCGGTATGAGCGTACAACCGGAAAGACGGAAGGCCGAAAAATCCAGTGGAGGGGGCGGCGGAATGCAGCACGTTGTTCACATGAAACTGCACCTTGGTGAACGGAATCATAGCTTTCCTACTGAAACCCCCTCTGATCTGAAACCTCTACATGAGGTTATCAACATTCCTGTCCAATGAGCTTGCGCAACGCTCGACGGCAAGTGGCGACGGTATACAAATTTCTACCGCCCACATGGCAGCCACCATCCTCAACTGTTGTCCCAACAGCCAATCACATTGCGTTCCGTCTTTCCGTCTCCGGACATACCGCTCCATGTGAAATCGGCTTTAACACCCTGTTCTGACACTGCACTTTTACAACACCCTGCTCCTGCCCCTATCCTGCCTAATGTGTGATGTGTGGCGGGGCATAGCACGGGAAGACTGCCGCTGGTAAGGTAAATTAGGTAACTATACAAATGTCTCGTCGTGTTCCTGCCCAGTGTGTGGGGACTTTAAAGTGCACTAGACGATAGGACAGCTTCAAATCCAATGGCCTTCATCTTCACAACATCTAGTTCTAACTAATATACAGGAGGAACATCAACAATTGGATTCATCACATTTGAACTGTCCATCAAATACACGTATCTGTAGATCCCTCACTTGCAATGAGAGGGTCAAAAACCCCAAAAAGAAGTTCTAGACTAAAGAGTCCTACGTTTTACCACCAAGACCATATTCAAAAATAAAAAGAGGGTGAATAAAATATTATTACATCGACTGGCAGGTTCTTTACATGGTTAGGTACTTATTCATAACTAACTGCTGTGGCCCGATTTCCCGTATCTATTTTTCTCTGATGCATTTTATGTAGAATAACGCCTACTTTAAGGTGAATTCTTTCATTCAAAACATTTCTAACGGGGCATGGGGACGAAACTCGGTAAACAATAAGCGCTTTGGACTTATTCAATCCAGGAAAAAGGCGTGACGAAGGGAAAATAATTTTTAACCACTGTCAAAATTTTTGTAACAGTGAAAAATGGGTTGAAATTTTCAATTTTTACAAAAATTCATCGTCTTTTGTCTCTATCTTACCTTACTGACTTAATCCTACCTTATAGGCCTAAACCGGCAATATTATTAGTTTTACTTCAAGCCGAGCAATAACGCACAATAGCAAACTCTGCGTCTAATGTAAAATTACTTATACAGAATTCTCACGGCGATAACCACTATATTTACAACTCAACTATTACTATTGCTTATATTTACAATATTTTTTACTGAATCAACAATATTTAACATGCGAACTCACCAAATGACATATTCTATCACACGTTTCCATTTTTTTAAATATTCTGTAAAACCCATCTCATTGTTAACAAGATTTTCTAAAACGCCGTGCCCAAATGTTCTAGTTGGGACGGAAAATAATAACTCGTAACTACACGCTACATATCCACCCGAAACCGAATAGAACCAAGATCCGAAGATGTAAATAAAGTAAATAGATACGTGTTATCAAGTAAGTTATCGTGGTGTTATTGTTAGGGCGGGTAATTTAATTTCGATGTCTTGGGTTCCAGACCAGAAAGTGGAATAAATTCAAGAGGATAGGCTCCCGAAAGCCCTGATCTTGAGCTGTTCTCTGAAGAATCCGCCAGTAGCGCTGGCAATCCGTTCGCTTTGAAGAAAGACTTAAGACAGTTACCTACTTGATACAGTTTTTTGTATAATATGGAGGAACAGTAGGTTCCCACTAGATATTTTTGCATAGATGTAGTAGAGTTATTATTCTAAAAGGGTCTTCCTTTCGTCGAACGGTAAGTAAAGCACTGGACACAGGTGTGGAAGGTTTTGAGTCCTATTCCCAAAGGCCATTTTGATGTTTTTTCCGAACTTTAAAACATATTTTGGGGATCAATAGTTCAGCTAGTCTATATTTCACTGAAAGCATTGGCTAAGGTTAAATGTAATGAAGTATTGGTGAGATTCTGTGAAAAGAAATGGCAGCACTATCAGGGCCAAATTTAGTTTACTTTTCATTTGAGAATGGAATGAGATATTTTGAATCTGTAAACGGGTTTCTCATCTATATAAACGTAGAATTACTGGAAATTAGTTTTAAAAAATTTGCAAAACGTTTTTGTTTGGTGTTCCAAAAACCAGCTAGTGCCCGCAACCAGCGGGTGCCTGGGCAGGACAAGAACAACAACAACTGAACGGGGAGTTGATTATAGGTGATAACCGGCCAATTGCTTTGATATCGGAATACGACGAAAATTGGGTCGGACCCCCTGTCGCCCAAAGTGCAAGGAGAGCAATATTATGAAGGAAGAAATTAATAAAATTATAAGTGGTAAGGGTACCTTTTCTGTTCATTCGTGGGAACGATCTTATAAGGCAATGTTTTAAGGGCTGCGTTAAGGGAATATCCTCCCGATCAAACGGGAGAGGCTATACCCCCAATCGCGGAAGCTCGAGAACGCAAGAAGCTGAGTTCAACACAACGCTGAGCGAAAGGTTGACGTGCTCTCGGAAATGACGGGTGCTGTCACACTTCTCCCCTTAAAAGCATACTTGTTTGAAAAACATGTACGTAAAATGTGGACTGACAGTAAGATAGTTTTACTTGCAGAGAACTTTTGCTCCTTGATAAATAGATGCATTGGCGATTGGGAATAAAATGTGAAAATAAAACAGGATGGCTTGATAATGAATCTTGTTCAGGGATTGCCATCTAAAACATTCATTGGGCTACTAACCCCCAATCAAAGATTGGAAAAATCGGGAAGGTCAACTTGCTCGACTTTGGAGACTTACAACGTGGTGAAAATACAAGAATTACTATGTTAGAAATGTAAGTTATAAGCCCTCTTTGGGGGCTTTGAATAGTGGAAACTTATGCTCTGTAACATAGAAATGGGAACTTTTGCCCTTGAATATAGAATTGGGAATTTTACCCATGGAAATATGGTAATAATAATACTAGAAGTAAAGAAAATGCGGAGGCGCCAGGATTTGTCATCAATTAGGTGAATAATTAAAGAAAGAAAAGGGGGAAAAATTGGAAATTTATTAACCGATCCAAATTAATTAATTTACCAATGAAATTATTTATTTGAAAAGGGATAAATAGGATTCCTTCTGGATATTTCTTATGAACCATTTAGCCCTCAAAAATAGTGGATCGGATTACTAGGTAGTGACCGTTGCGCAATCCTAACCACGCTTTGAGCAACGAGAATAGAAGATACTAGAGTGGCCCTGTGCGCCCGCACGATGTGTCACGCTTCTCCTGATGTCACAAAGGAATGAGGAGGGGTTTAGCTCGACTCCATTACTAGATTGTTAATTTTTGGAAATTAATGGGAAATTTGGAAAATGTCAACTGACGCACATGAGGATCGCTTTATACAAAAGGTCATACAGTATACTAACAATGTATAGTATACTAACACTCAAAATTTATTGCAAAACATTAAATAAATGAAAAAAATTGAATAAAGGTGTCACTTGTGAGATAATCATTTTTTTTTTTTTTTTCTTTCAAATTTGTGAAAATTCATAGAAAATTGAGAACTTGTCAAGGGGTGCATAGAGCAAGAAAAAAACTATGGTTTAGGGCTTCATTCGCGTGATATTGGAAAACTGTGTTTCGAATTTTTGAAAATTTATGTAAAGTTGAAAAATGGAATAACTCGCAAACCGTCAGATTATCACTCTAGGGTACTTATATTACGCATACATATAGATTCCATGAACTTGAGTTTTCCATGATTTATACTTTTAGACCACGAAAAATACATTTTTATGATAATGACCCAGTTAACAATTTCTACGCACTCAAAGTGCACACATTTTCAATTAAAAATCATTCAAATCAACATTGAAATTAATTTCATATTCATTCATTCATTCGTTTTTATTTATTTATTTTTTTTTTATAATTCGATAATGTACAAAAATTTGCTCCTACGATCATGCGGGAACTTTTTTCTAATTTGCCTGATTGAAGATTTTGCTCAAACTGACCCTCCATGGAATCTTTAAAGATTATTTGAAACAATGCAATGTTCTAACCTGCGTTCATGTCGCGAAAACGAGGAAGCCAAGTGTCACATCTAACTTGACAGACTTTTTTTGACTATAAACTATACAGATATTTTTTTGACTTCAACACGAATCAGCCAAAACTCGGCCCTTCGGGCCTCGCAGGGGGGCTAACTTTCCGCCTTGAGCCTGCGGCTAAAATGCTAAAACATGGAACAAGCTTTCTTCCCGCTAATTCGTAAATGTAAATAAATTTAAAACTACGACATAAATGTTTTACTAATCGAAATTAGAACAGAGTAGGTACCTAAGTAGGTAATTTTCTGTTATGGTGTGCGTCTACAATTACTATAACCAAGATTAACTTCTCAACCAAGTGACAACAAAGCAAGCGGCATTGTTTACTATATCAATTTATAACATAAATAAATATAAAACTACGACATGAATAGAAGAACAAGTACGAAAGAAATGCGTGATAAATCGAGAGCTTTCCAACGAGTGGAGAACGATTTTCGTGGGATGAAAACTAAAGGCGATACATTTCCCTAGAAACGGGTCGGTTGTAAGGTGGTAACGCTCCGCTAGAGGAGAGGTGTGAGAGTCCCTTCCCTGTGTTCAGGAAACATCCTTCCCGATCCAACGGGTAAAGCTATATCCCCAATCGCGGCAACTCGCTGTCACAGATTCCAAAAATCGATTAAATAAGTGTCTGTCCGTTATACGAAGATTTTCACTATAACTACTGGACCAAGCCTTACAAAAATTGACTGAAAATTCATACATAGGCCAGTAATGGGCCTGTAAAATCCTTGCCTTAATTTCAATGAAACCCAAAAGTTAAAATTTAGTTTTTTTTTAAATATTGGTATTCCAAACATTTTGTAGAAAGAAAAAATGTTGCGAATCATTACACAAAGGTTTACTATTTCTGTATTGAATAGTCCTTCTACGCAGAATACTTGTAAATAATTATTAAATGTGGTCTATAATACATTATCTAAATATAACTGGATAGGCGTGGATGCCAACCTAGAAGAAATTAATTAAATTATATAAAACACTTACACTTCACTAGCCCTCATGTATTTAACAAGAGCTGATGTCCCACTACCCCCCCCCCCCCCATAGATAACTTCCTTTGTAAATAGACGGAAGAATAGTTCACATGGCAACCTCTCCTCATTATTTCCGTCTAAATCAAATATGACATTTTTTGCGCACGTGGATGGGTAGCCCCCGGAGCCTTCATGGTGGTGGGTGGGTCAGGGTCGATCGGGGCATGACATCCGGGGTCGAGCGTGGGGAAACATGCAGCACATAACTCATAAAAATTAAAATTGGCCAGAAACTTGAAGAACACAGTATATTTCCAGACAGATGTTTTGCATCCGATTGACCACGAACATACTGAATAACAAACTGATCACTATAAAAAGATGGGTATTTTAAATATTTGTAAAGGAAGTTTGTTATTATTTTCATTTAACTCCGCCATATCCGGTCCCCAGCCTGGTTGAGAAAGGAGGAGGTAAAGGGAACGGGAAATTATGAAATTTCACGTGCAAACACGCTTAAAACAAAGATGATTTTTTCACATAAAAACAACCAAATCTCGGCCATTATTCCACTAAAATCGAGTTAAATCAAGAAACGGATAGCATCATGTGAATCAACGTTGAAAAACGATGAAAATTCATGTAACACACATGGGGTTTACTAGAAATCCATGTTTTGCACAATTTTGGAAGTTGGTAACTGTGCGCTCGCGGAATGGGTTGCGCGCGGTCAAAAAAATCAAGTGAGGGGTCGTAAATTCATGAAATTTTTGGTAAAATCCAAAGCTGCAATAAAAATGGGGTTTCTATAAAAAAAAGTTGTTGATTGAGCATGGTTGCGCGATTGTGCAATGCGCAACGTGGACATATCTGATATTCTTGGAAAAAGACTTTACAAAGAAGGCCTTTCTGTCCTTAAATTGTTTTCTATTATTCTCCAACGTGTCTCCCCAGCAGGAACTGGGGCTTCTTCAGGGAAACAAAATTTAAAATATAAAATTCAAAATTTCTTTTAAATGAATACTTATTGTTTTATATTTTTAAGATAAAAAATCAAATTCTGAGTTATGAGCAGAGCCCTTCACAACATGGCATTTATTTTTGCCAAAAGTGGCTCTAAAAAACATGGCAAAATGGCACTTATTTTGGCCAAACATGGCCTCTTATTTTGGCAAAACATAGCATTTATTCTTTAAAGTCCAAACTTTTTTCCCCTTTTTTTTCCTCCCCCCACCCCCATTGATAGGAAAAATAAAACTGGCCATTTTAATTACATTATGTACTTTATTTACAAAGAGCATGCAATGAATTACAAATCGACAACAAAAAATTGAATTTAAATCTATATAGGAGAATGAAGAATCTCTTCCTCTGTTCCCTTGTTGTAGAACAATTTCAGGTAGGCCGAGATGCTATCCATGCAGAAACCAAGACGTCGGTCACCTAAAATATATTTCAATTTTAAAATGACCTCTCTACGTCAGCAGATGTTGACGGGGCAAATTATCTCAACTTCATTGAGAGAACATCTGCAGCTTCCCAGTCTTCCTTCAGGGTGGCTACCCCCCCTGCCAGATTTTCAGCTACGTTCTTCATCTCCTCCCATCCACAATTCCTGGAGAGGACGGCCTTCTCCAAAAAGGCATTTTTGAAAAAATACTTGAAACCCCAACTTTTTGCGAATTTTCCCAGAAAAATTTTTTTCCCCACAAATTTTCAAGAATATTAGGCGAAAAATGGCACAAACGTGGTATTTTCCCAGAAATTGGCAAAAAGTGGCTTTTTACCCAAAAATTGGCCAAACATGGCACTTAAGGATGGCGCCATGGCAAAATGGCACTTGAAGGGCTCTGGTTATGAGAGAAAAATGAAATTTAAAATTCATTTCTTGGAAAAAATCATGGAGAATCTAAAAAACATTTTTCAACCCCCCCCCCCCCCCCCCAATAAGGATTTTAGGAGTGGAGGGGGGGGGGGGGCACGTGGGAAACTCTGTATTAGCGTACAGAACTGCATTTGCTCTCAAATTGTCACAAATTTAATGAAGTTCAAGATTGATAATCATGCGTTGCTAGGACGCGTATATTAGGAGCTATGTAACTTGGGTCAAATATCACATTTGGGGTCTAGTTGGTCCTGAATCGTTGGCAATTGTCGATAATTCGAGATATCATCCTAAAGAATCCACTCAAACCACCCAGATCGCTATACGTTCATCTATTGGCTCTCCCTAATGGCTAAAGCATTGGCAGGAAAAAATATCGTCAACATGAGTGTAATCAAAACTGGTGCGAACATTGTAAAAATTGCCTTAAAAACAACGACGTGTCAGCTTATATAATTCTAATGGAATTCTGACTTCACGAAATCCAGTTAACTCTTGTCAGGTATAAATGAACTTGTGAAGCGACAGAAGGTGTTTTCTCTCATCTCAATAATTTTCAGTTTATGTGTGCTCATGTCAATGTCGGTATATTACATCAGAGGGAATAGAAAAGTTGAAATGATTTGATCAATACCATAAATTTTCTCTAGGTAGGTCTACATCTTTGTAAGCATATTGATGACAAAGTCATCGTTTCCTTTTCAACGGACCACTCTGGCTCAAATGAATTATTTATATAAGGGTGCAACAAATTTCAACGAGCTACCTAAAAAGATAAGGAAAAAAATCTTGGAGGGGAAGATAAAACGAATTTACTCGTTCCTACACGAAATTTATTTGTAAAAGTTGTGTGAATTAACTTATTTTAACATGCAATTTCATAATTTTATTTCCCAATTTATTGTAATGAATAATATGTAAATAAATTTATTAACAAAATAAAGTTTCGCCCATATACCACGAAATTGCATTACGGAAATCAGTTAAGAAGGTGATTTTCATTAACGGACCCGTGAGGCTAATTTCTTTCGAAATCTACCTATCTACAGCGCTGAATTTTTTAATGGAACTCCTTTGGGATATCTAGAATACAATTACAGTGTACGTAGGCGCATTGATCAGCTGAGGAACCTCTCAGGCTAATTTATTTTCTAATCGACCTACGGTGCTAAAATTAAAGATGGAGCTCATTTTGTATACCTAGAAAACAATTGCGAGGTACGAAGAAGCACGGATCGGCTGAGGAAGCTGCGTCCTCTGTTATAATTTCATTATCAATTAATTTTTTTTAAATCACCAAAAGTTCTGGCCACTGAGTCTCAGCAGGGGAAAGAGTTACAAATAGAGTTGGAGGTCCGATTTGACGAATCATAGCAACCATTTCGGATTGCTTCTGTCCCCAAAATGCTGGAGATCCTCGATCCGGAAGGAACAGACGGTATCCGCTGTCGTGAATGTGAAATGATTTGATTAGGTCTTCAGACAAGCAAAATTCTGCAGTGGGATGTTGTTGCTTTCCTTTTAGTTTCTTCAAACAGAGAAGTATACTAGCACTGATTTTCATACCCCTCAATTCCGTTGCACAATAAAATAATTTTCTTATTGCGCATATCTTCGGTCATATCTTAATAATTCCGAATTTACTAGTTTCTGGTTACTAATATGGTTGGATTTTGGCCGTAACTCCCCGCCATAAATTCGAATGAAACTCAATGCTTCCGCATGAATATCCAAAAATAAAGGTAAGGGGGTAAAACCTTCCCCTGGTGTAAACAAAAAGGCATCTGGATTATGATTCGATATTAACATAGTTGTTTCAGCTGGAACATTGACTGGTTCTGGATCATCTTCCTCAAAATCAGAATCATAATCTAAATAATTTTTGTCGTGGTTTTCATGAGATTCATCATCACCGGATATATTCAGATGCCACAGTACTGGAATTCTTTCTGCATCTATGGATACATCAGCCTCTACAAATGCTGGGCAGTTATTTAATGCTTCTATGGCTTGAGCAATAGAGTGAGGTCTGATTGGTTCTTCTTTTATAATTGATTTGTATTGTTTCCGTTTCTTTAGAGCTATTGGAATAATAGCCGTTTCATTAAATGTTCTTGTAAGGATTTTAACATTATTAACAACATCCGTTGGTACGTTAACCACATGCCCTTGAATCAAATACTGTTGGTCGATTTTGGACGCACGAATTTGCATGAATGGTATTCGAGGGCAAACGAAACGCTCTTCCAGTGTAGTCAAATTTCTAACAGAATTGGATACAATTGGAAATTGAAGGTCTCTATGAGCTGCCAAAGATAATGGTGGAATTTTCATTTTTTTAATATAACCATCACAAGTACCACCACCGAAACCTTCAGTCACTTCTGGCTTACAAAGGCTGTCTCTAAATCTACTTACCCTAGTTTCACTTAGTTTATTATTTTTAGCGAAAAATCGTATGGAATGTTGAAAACACAATCTACCACAACATGAACACGTATAACTCGGTCCCATCTTAATAATATTTTTATAACTAACTAATAATGTTGAACGTAAACTACTTTTTTTTTTTGTATTATTTCTTCTAAAGCGAATAAGAGACATGCGTTGTTTTTCTTTTTTTGTTAAACAGTTAATGAACTAAACTGTGTCTTTTTCGCATTTTAAGATCCATTAGCCTTTGGTTTTGGGCTAAAATCAATCGTTTTCTATGTTTTTCGCGTTCTTCAGGGACAGCTAGCCTTTTTTTTGTGTTACTTTTAACAACTCATTATGTTTCACGTGTTGTTCAGGGACAGCTAGCCTTTTTTTTTGTATTACTTTTAATAACTTATTATGTTTCACGCGTTTCACAGGATCAGCCAATCGTTTGTTTTGAGATATTATCATACTCTCTCTGTGACTCACAAGATTCTTCGGATCATTCAACCTTCGTTTCTGAACCATTGCATTCAGTTTATTATGTTTCATGCGTTCTTCAGGGACAGCTAGCCTTTTTTTTTTTTTTTTTTTTTTTTTTTTTTTTTAAATTACTTTTTTTTTTGAACAATGGTATTCATTTCATTGTGCTTCATACGTTTTTCATCATCAGCCAAGCGTTTCTTTTGAGATAAGCTATTAATTAAATTTATATTAAACGTACCTGATCGTTTTCTCTACGTATTCTTTGGGATCTTGAATTTAACTCACGTAAGATTGATTTTTCTGACTCACTCTGGTAGCTATATCTTCTGATTTTCTATTTCGATCTTGTGCCTTAATAAGCTTGCACTCTTCTTTTTTAAACGAGGCATTGTCTAGAACAATTGTAAACGAAACTAATGCATTCTATGCTAACTTCTCTAACTTAATAAAAATATATTTGTATTGATTCATCAGTTTAACCAATCCGTGATTTGCCGAGCATTGAATTACATCATTTCAGAAGTTGTTTGTTGGTAGTAGAAAATGAAATAGAAAAGAGACATAAAATAAAACTGTATTCACAATTTCATACTTTGTACATGCAGGATGTTCAAGAAAGATAGGATCAAAGTTAAAATGAATATATCGTTGGTTAGAGCGCCATAACGTATGCACATTTAATACCATATACAGCAGACGTAAAATTGGACGAAACTAATTTTACCTCGAAAAAATAACTAACCACACGTTTTACGGGGATAGCTTTCCTCGTGACTTCAGCTTTCCAAAGAAGAAATCAAATTACGTTTCACTCATATAGTTTTGACTCAAAAGTACGTTCTTATGGCAAACACACTCACTCTGGATGGACTTTTGCGCATGCGCAGAGTGATGTATTGATATGTGAGCATTGACACTCGCAGGGGACTATCTACAGTCTAACCCGCGTATCCCCTGAAAAATTCCTCAAAATTGGATGAAAGTGCGTGCACGAACGCGCGTGCGCAGCAGCTACTTATGATACAATCGTGTTGGAATTGTTATGAGATTATTAAACTGTAATTCCCCGACTAGTCTCCAAATTTGAGGATTATCGGACCACTAGACAAAAGACCTGAGAAAATGATACATGGTTCTCGCATGCGCAGAGTGAAATATTGATTTTTGGGCAATGAGATGATTTATTTGATAGCATAGGAGACTACCTACGTGTCTATTCCCTAAAAAGTTTTTCCCTAAAAATTTCATCAAACTCGGATGAAAAATGTGAAAATTGAGCAAGGATTTGCAAACATACGACAGACATACACACGCTCAAGAAACGAAAGTTGTTCAGAATTCGTAAAAAATGCGAGTAGAAATTTTGAGGAGCAAATTGGTTGTTGAATCAAGCGCTGAAGTTTCGCCTTATCTTTCTTTGGAACTGTGTATATATTGTTTCGTATTCGTAAAGAATAATAGTATTAATCAAACAAACATTTTGGCAACATTTCAGAGTCAAACTCGGATGAAAACTGCAAAATGTTATGATTATTGAGATGAGACAAAAATTGTTCAAGATGGTATAAAACGTTTAATTCGAGTGGAAAATTTGATGTTGGAGAATTTAAAATGAACTTTTTTAATTTTATTTATTTACTACGTCATCTTCCATGAATAAGAAATGTGCGTTGTTTGAAATGAAGCGACGAATCGCGAGGGATACTGTAAAGTAATACTACGACGGCTGATTGTTACTTGTTATTTTTTCTGAACATTATTGGTCTTCTCAGTTAATACATTTACTCGATCCTTGAACTTACCGAAGTGTATAAATTAGAAATGCAGACTCAATAGCCGCCCCGAAATCTTGATAGAAATTTCGCGCGTTCTCCACAATATAATCTTAAATCAGTAGGAGATTACAACAAATAATACATGAAAACTGCTACGGAATAATATATATAAGTATAAGAGAAAATAGTTTATGTTTGAAAATATGCAAGGAATGATATGAATCTTATCATACAAAGGAAAGTTAGATTAGAAAAGAAATTGACGCAGTAATTTGCAGGGGCCAACGTAGTAGGTATGGTGGGATATATGCTTGATGTATAAAACTGTTCCGCGCTAGCGGCACACAAAGAAGTAACAGTAATATGAACAAATTATCGGTACTTATCCATAGCATCCCAATCACGAAGTCAGCACCTACTTATTCACCAATTTTAGTAGGTAGGTAACGAGAACAACATCATTGAGTTTTCATTCACGGTCGTGACCGTGAGAATATGTATTATCACCCATTATAATGGTATTGACCAACACAGCCAAAACGAATGGGAATCAATCGGCATTCAATCAAATACGAATACAAAATCTGCATAGTTTGTAAGGAAGCGAATAACGAACGGTATTGTATTGCAGGGTAATAGCTACTGTCATTGCTGATTACTACTAGTACTGTAACAACAATACCATTTCAGTTAATTTATTCGCTCTAACCTTAAACTTACCGAAGAAAATAAATAAATGAGAAAATCGGATTCAATAGCCGCTTCACAACCTTGATAGTGTAAAGTTTCGCTGGTGCTGCACGTTATAAACTTGAATCAATTTGTGATTACAACGAATCATATAAAAACAACTGTAAGTATTTCAAAACTATCCAACGAAAAGATTTGAATGTATTCTTTCGGAGACTAGTTAGCTAAGAAAAGAACAAGTATCAAATCGTAGTAATTCGCTGGGATCAACCTTGCTTGAAGGGATACTTGAAGTAGGTATACGAGGTAGTGGTACACAAAGAAGTAATAACAGATTGAGTTGGTACATATACAAGGAATCCCTACCACGGAATAGGTACCTAGTATTCAACATTAGGTAGGTAGGTAGGTAACGGAGACAGCATCATAATTTTCGTTCTCGTTGGATTTTACTCACAACTATTTTTTTAATAAACCATTACAAAAGCTTGAGTGAATAATTGTGGATTTTTTATAAAAATGTCAGAAATGGTGAATTTTGTTCCTCCCACTCTCCCAAATTTAAGCAATCGCCAAAAATGTAGTTTCTAACCGATCTTTAATCACATTTGATGCAGAGATTAATCATCTGAGAATATAATTCCCTTTTTTATTATTTTTTTTTATTGCTACTTGCTACTTATTATTTCACAAATAAGGTTAGAAAGGTTCCAACTTCCTTTCTGGTCCAAAATGAGGTACGTACTGAAAGGTTTGCGAACCCAGGTTCTTAGGTATAAGACCTATTTTAATCTGCGTTTAATTTCCAATACCTGAAATTTAGGTACACAGAAATGGGCGACCTATATAAACTGGAACATAATATAAAGAACGGATATTTACTTGGTATTTTTTTCGTTGTTGAAACGAAATGCTTGTTTTATCGCTATTTTGAACGAATCTTGTTTTATTCGGTACTTTGAAGGACTTACATTAGGTACATCCTGTATAAGTGGTGAGGTATAAAACTCAAATGCTTTGTGAGTAAATGTTGGGTATATAAATTGTTGTATATTAATTTGTTGTGTATATGAATATAGTACCATTTGTTTTACATTTTCCAATGGTAAACCAAAACATCTATTTCTTACATAGCTCCTTTGGTTTTATAATGGATGGCAATGGGTTACAGGAGTTAGTCACTGTGCATATGTTTTGTGTTATCATCCAGTTTATGATTTCCTGCCACCACTATTCAAGACATGTCAGAGTTACAAGTTGTGATGTGATTGTTGTGACACAACTCGGTAAAAATTGACTATTTTGCATCGCTAAAATCAATTTTCAATTATTCTGGACGTTTAGGACGCCTAACGTTTACGATATTCTTTTTACATTTTTATCGATTTTTTAGCACATTTTGATGAAATGTAATTACAATTTTGAGCATAGGTTTGAGCTTTAATTTTTAAATTACCAACTTCATAGTTGATAAACTTTATTTGAGTAATATTCTGCAAAAAAAAAAAAAAAAAAAGACCGATGTTTAGCCTTTTTGTGTCATTTTTTTGTGATTTTTTTAGTACATTTTTTGAAATTTGACCAATTTAATGTGCTCAAAAAGTGTTGTCCAACGAACTCATCCTTCCTTTTGAAATGCTTGATTTTTTGGCGAAAGAACGAAGTTTTTATCTCAATTCTATCGAGAGTTATCGTCTGGAATGACACATACATATATATACTTATATATAC